>NDGN011526943.1:0-13251 GCA_002564285.1 Tympanoctomys barrerae
TGTGTAAACTCATCAAAGTATTTTAAAAGAGTCCAGTAGCCCATAATATGCTTTTTAAAATTTTAAAAATGTATTTATTTAATCATTTATTTATTTATTGGTACAAGGTCTCACTATGCAGCTCAGAGTTGTAGTGATCCTCTTGTCTCAGCCTCTTCAGCACTGAGATTACAAGGGTGTACCATCATGTCCAGTTTCAGTGGCCTGCTCTTGTGGGACCCACACGTGGTACTGGGGATTGCACCCTGGGTCCTTGCACTTGGCAAGCAGGCACTTAGGTGGCCAATCTATCTCTGAATCCCTGTAATATATGGTTTTACCATTTACTTTTTTTTCTACTGGAGACTATATTAATAAATATAAAGGCAAACAAAATATGCACACACACAAGAAAGGAAGAACTAAATATACATGATCAGAATATGATAATTTTATAGAAATCATGCTGAATGTAAAGATCAAAAGTAATAGAATTAATATATGTGCTTTGCAAACCTTCACAATGTAAAGATTGTAGTCACAAATTATTTTTTGTATTAACTAGCAATGAACAATAATTGGAATATGTAATACTTACCCTAACAAAAGTGAGGGATAAATCTGCAAAACTTGTGGAAGAGCTATATATAAATTATAAATATATTTTATTGAGAGAGATTAAGAAAGTTTTTTTAAATACCTGAAATTAAGAAAGATAGAAATATGGATTTTTTTTTTTCGGAACTGGGGATTGAACTCAGGCCCTTGCACTTGCCAGAGAAGCGTTAATTCCATTGAGTCATCTCCTCGGCCCCAAAAGATACAAATATGTAGCATATATATTCCATACTTGTAGGGCAGAAAACACAATAGTAATGTGTCACTTTTTCTCTATCCTAATCTATTAATTCAATGAAAGTCCAGTAAAACTTCCAATGGCTTTTTCTGTAGAAACTAAAAAACTGATTGTAAAACTTATCTGAAAATAAAAAAGTCCTAGACTAGGCAAATAGTGTTTTTGTAAAGGATAGATATTTAAGACTTAACACATGATTTTAATATGTGTTCAAAACTATAATAACTTAGGAAATATGCTAATGTAATTATGTATATATACATATATATTTATTTATTAGAAAAGCACACACACATCAGCTGTTCATGGTGGTAATAAATGGATGCCAATGGTCTTCTATTTAAGTACCTTCTATTATTATAGGGATGAAAGCAATTTCTATTAATTGCATGATGCCTCCATAAATATTCGTATGTCTTTTCTTTGCTTATCTATCTACCTATCTATATTTAATGAGACACAAAAAACTATTTAGTGTTAAGAACAGTTTTCCACAAGTCAGTTTGTCAGTTGGTTTTGCTTTGTGTGTAATTTTTTGGTGGGGTGGAGCAGGAGACTCATTGTGTACTTCAAGTTGGCCTAGAATTCACTATGAAAGCCAGGTTGGCCATGAATTCCTAGTGATCTTCCTTTCTCAGTCTCTTGAATGCTGAGATTGCTAGTATGCACCAATCTGGCACAACTGCTTTTCTATATGCTGAGCAAAGTAAACTGGTATATACTTCTAACGAAATCACATTAAGCATTTCAAGGACATGTAAGAACTAGAATTCACACATACTTCTCAAGTGAATGTAAATTAATGCAACTTTTTGGAAAGCAGCATGGTACTTAAAAAAAAAAAAGATTGTCATTGACTTGTAGCTGCTGTGACTGACAGGAAGGGGTTTGTGGTTGGCTGCTGTGTATGCCATTGACCAGACCTGTATTAAGGTGAGAAGCATGTCCAAGATGGGATCCTGTTCCCTCCACGAATGGGACTCAGGGACCAGAGACCTGCAAGAAAACCACTAACACAGTAGGAACCTGGCTGGAGCTCAGGATGAACAGGCAGACCTAGTGATGGGACTAGTGGCTGGTGGCATGGAAGAGTCGCAGGCAACAGTAACAGTACAAGCCATCAGGTGTTAAATTAGAAGAACCAGCTTTGTGCATGGGGAAAATGCCATTCATAATAGAATGACATTCATAATATTTTATTCCATATAAAAGTACTTTCTTTTATTTTTTTAAATTCCCTTTCCTTTTATTTTATTTATTCTCGTGATTCTTTTTTTCTTTCTTAAGTGGCTGTGGAGAACACTAGCCATGGAAAACTCTTCCATCCCCAAAATCCAGAGACAAAATTCAAACCCAAATGCAGCACAAATCTATCTGTGAGCCTTCCATGCTGGTCATGCACCCAGGGTGCACTGAGACAGCAATTGAGACTGGGCATCATGGCATGCACCTACAATTCCAGCTCTTAGGAGACTGTAAAAGGGTGGATCACTATGAGTCCTATCTAGTAGCGAGACCCTGAGCACCCTTAGACCCTTCCCTAAAATAAAAAATAAAATAAAATAAAGATACCTGGATAATAGTTACCACAGTTTTCCAATAACCCGGATGTGCTTGAGTCTTGTGATTGCTAACTATACTACTTAAACTAGAATGTCATTTTGTTAGAATAAGTTTTTATCCTGTATCTGATAACATTGACATTGCAAGGCGTCATAACCATGATCATAGTACATTACCTAAAACAGTGGGCCTTGACTCAAATAGATAAAAACTCCACATTCCCTTTTTTGGGGGGGTGCAGGGTCTCACTATGCAGCTTGGACTCATAGTGATGCTCCTATTTTCAGGCTTCCTAGTGCTGGGATTCCAGGTGTATGCCAACAGGTCCCGACTTCATCACTGGCTCAGTGCACCAGCATGTGGGCCTAGTGTGGCACGTAGTGCCAGGGATCAACTCTGCCCCCTGTGCTTACTGAAGCAAGCACTTAATCCTCTGAGCTATCTCGCTGGCCTAGAAACTCCACATTCTTAATATATTGGGAAAGTATGTTCCTAGGATAGACAGAAATACCAAGTACCATGTATATCTAAATGATATCCCTGCAGAAAATATCTAGGAAAGCCTCCACATTGGAGGTAAAACAATACAAAATAAGAAATCTACAAGCATCAACACAGAAAACAAAATAAAAGCAAATAGAAAGTGACAAGGGAAGAAACAAAATAAAACTACAAATATCCATCCCACAAAGGAAAAGTCCAGATGAAAAAGAGACAGAGAAAATGGGAAGCCAAACACTGGAAATATCTGAAATGATAGTAGAAGTGGAAAAAATAAATAGAACAGGCCATAGGAAAAATAATACTTAGTACAGTAAAATGACAAAAAAATTAAAGAATGAAAGAAATTAAATAGACACAGATTAGAACCAATAAAGGAGTTAAGAAAAACAAGGATAACTATGAATAGTCAGTGTAGACAAGAAATGGGATCAAGGAAACATGCAAACAGAAATACAGGAGTTTAGAAGCTCCATTAAAATTATAAAAGACACAGTGAATGAAGGCAAAGATACAGTATAAAATCTAGAAGAGAAGAATGTGACTAGCATATAAGAAAAGCAAAATATCTTAAAAATAATGAGTGATCATGAAAAATAAATGAAAAAGTTACAAGAGGAAGCAAAAACAACAATATAAGATGTATTGGCATCACTAAGAATCCTGAAAACACTAAAAAATCCATTAAAAACCTCTTCACAGAAACCATGGCAAAAATTTCCCAAACATGAATAAAGAATTTGACACACAATCAATGATACATGTTGAATTCTAAATAGTCATGACCAAAATAAATCTACAGCAAGACATTTAATTGTAAAGAGTCCAGACATTCAGAACAAGAATAAAATATTAAAAGTAGCTGGAGTAAAGAAAAAAAAATCACCTCATTCTGATGGGAAACGTCAACAGAATTACAGCAGACTTCAAAACAAAAGTTTTCACATCAAAGAGAACATAGAGTATGGTATTTCAAACCACCAAACCAAACAATCTTCAACCAAATTGATAGATCCCACAAAAAACATCTTTTAAATTCAATAGAGAAATGATATTTTCATAACAAAGAAAAACTGAAGAAATTCATTACCAATAAACCAGCTCTAAAATATATATTAGAAAGATATAAGGAAGACTATATAAAAGATATAAACTCATGAGTATGAACACCAATAGAAAGAAACCATCAAGCTGTGCAAGCAATTCAACAGAGGAGAAATACAGGGAACCAAGAAAAACAACAAAAAAATAACAAGTAAAAGATAAATCAATATACATCACTTATCACCATCAATGTAAACGATCTCAGCACTTCAATGTTGAATGGATTGGGAATGGCAGAATGGATTGAGAAACAAGATTCAACAATATGAAGCATTCAAAACTTGAGTGGTGGAAAACAAGTCTCCATGACATAGCAATCCAGAAAAAAACAGAGATAGCTATTTTATTTTCAGACAGTGTAAACTTTAAGCCAAAACTTATGAAAGAGATAAGGAAGGTTATCACATATCTGTTAAAGGAACTCTCCAAGAAGAAGAGATGACAATCATAAATATACCAAACTACATGAAATAAATATTAACATAAATGCAAAAATAAGCACTAGCACAATTTTAGTGGGTGATGCAAATATCCCATTCTCACAAATAGATGCATAAATTACACCAAACATCACCAAAAATATTAGAATTAAATGAAACCTGTTAACAAAAGCACTTGGTAAATATCTCCACAGTATTCCACCCCAAAACATTCTTCTCAACTGCACATGGGATGTTTTCCAAAATATAACTCATGTGCTAGTCTACATAACATTTTTAAGTAAATATAGAGGAGTTGAAATTATTCCTTGTACACTATCTGACCATACCACAGTAAAACTGGAAATCAGTGATGAAAGAAATCACAAAAATTACACAAACACATAGAAGTTAAACAATATACTTCTGAACAACAAATGTATCAAAAAGGAAATGAAACCTAGAATTACATGCTATATATGATTAAACAATAAGACCAGTATATCACACTGAAGCTTATGGGAAACAGTGAACTCAGTCCAAAGAGGGAAACTCATGGGAATTAAACTCTCACATCAGCAAAACAGAATGAGAACATAAACAACCTAATGGTGAACCTCAAATTTCTAGAAAAAGAAGAACAAATCAACCTCTATTGATCATATGAGCAAGAAAATTATAAAGATAAAAACATAAATTAATGCAACCGAGATGAAGAAAATGCAAAGAATTGATTAAGTGAAAAATTAGTACTTTGAAAGAATAAATAAAATAGATAAAATAGCCTCCTTATCAAAACAGAGGGAAAAAACCCCACAAATTGAAGTGATTAGAAATGGAAGAAGTAAATTACAATGAATTGTACAGAAATTCAGAAGATTATCAACATCTTCTATAAGCACCTATATTCTAATAAGATGGAAAAAACAGAAGAAATGCAAATTCCTAGACATATGCCAATTGACAAAACTAAACCAAGAAGATATAAAAATTTTAAATAATATATCAGCCAATAAAAGTCAAACTATAATTAAAATTTTATTAGCAAAAAAAAATTTCAGGCCCTACAATATTCCCTGTTGCATTCTACAAGAAATTTAGATAATAAGTAATGCCACTAATGTGGAAACACTTTAAGGAAGTTGAAAGGAAAGCAATACGTTCAAAATCATTTCTAGGAGCAAGTATTATACTGATTCCAAAACCAGTGAAGAATCCAAACAAAAAGAAAACTGTAGATCAATCTCCCTAATGGATATAGAAAAAAATTCTCAATATGATACTGCCAAACAGAATACAGTAAATTATTAAGAATATTATGCCTGATGGCTGTGTTGTTTTTAATACCAGGAAAGTTCAACATACACAAATCAATAAATGTAATATACCATTTTAACAACATCAAAGACATAAACCAAATGATCTTTTTAATAGATGCAGATGAAAACTTGATAAAGTGAAACACTTATGCATCATAAAAAGCCCTACAGAAAATTGCAATATACATCAATCTACCTGATGGATGCCATGAATAACAAACCAACAGTTAACATCTTTGAAATGTGTTCATTGTAAAATCAGGAACAAGACCAGGATATCCACTATCATCTCTTTAATCCATAAAGTTCTGGACACATTAGCCCGAGCACTTAGACAATAGGAAAGATTTAGGAGGAATAAGATAGAAAAGTTAAATTATCACAATTTGTAGATGACCTGATATTATTCTTATAAGACTCAAAAGATGCACCTTATTGATTTAAGGAACAGATTCCTTAGAATAGCTGGAGAGAGAGAGAGAAAAAAATAGCTGGAGAAAAGTCAACACTGAGAAATCAATAGATTCCTGTACACAATCAACAAACTCAAAGAGAGATAAGTTAAGAAAACCACACTCTTTATAATAGCACCTTAAAAAATGAGATAAAAGAATATATATAGTAACCATTGATAATCTTTTATTATTTTGTCTTGATATTCTGTATCATTGTTTTCACTGTTTTCATTTTCTTAAAAAATAATCATTTGGGGAAAAATGCAAAGATAACCCTTGCTCAAGGATAGGAAGAACCAACATAGTAAAAAAGGGCACTCTCCCCAAACTGTTATACAGATTTAATGCCATGCCAATGAAAATGCAATCAACACACCTCATAGAACTGGAAAAATAAATCCTAAAACACATTGGGAACCAGAAGAGACATGCACTAGCAAAAAACAAAACAAAATAATAAAAAAATGATAAGTTGTGAGCATCACAATGCATGATGTAAAATTAAGATTGAGATATACTTTGATAAAAATTAGCATAGTATTCTGAAAAACAATTAAATAAGCAAAATTGGCCTGAGGGTCAGTGGAAAAGTTCAGTAGATACAGATGCAGCCCCACACACTCAGGCACCTAACTTTTTACAAAAGAGCCAAACGTATTATTTGAAAGCATATATCCTCTTTAATAAATGTTGCTGATAAAACTGGCTTTTCTTATGCCAAAGATAAAACCAGACCCATTTCCATCATCATGCAGTAAACTAAAGTCAAACTGGATAAAAGAGCTAAATATTAAAACAGAAACAATAAATAAGAGAAGTGAAAATATGTAGAAATGTTGAAGACATAGGTGTTGCAGAGACTTCATGAACATAACCCAGACCATGCAGTAAATACAGCAAAGAATCAACAAACATAATTGTACCTTATTAAAAGTCTTCTTCACCACCAAAGAAACACAAAGTAAAAAGACAACCCACAGAATGGGAAGATAAAGCTATAGCCAATAATCTCTCAAACAAAAAAATTATATCTAACTATAAAAGGACTGAAAGATATGAAGCCCTCAAAATTCAAAGATTCAATCTAAAAATGGGTAACTGAAATGAATATATACTTCTCAGGTAAAGAAATACAAATGGTAAATAAATATATAAAACTTCGTAGAACAGACAAAAGCTCAGTGGATTAAAGTTCCTGCAAGCAGGCGCAGGGACTGGGGGTTTGATCCCTGAGCCTGTCATGTTGGCCTTGCCCTTGGTGCATGCTGAGACAGCAGACTGGGCATGGTGTTGTGCGCCTGTAATCCCCGCTCTTGGGATGCTGTAAACATGTGGATCACTGCGAGTCAAATCGAGTAGTGAGATCCTGAACACTCTGTAGACCCTTCCTTAAAATACAAAAAACAAACAACCAAACAAACAAAACCCCCTAACATCATTAGTTTGAGAAATGCAAATTAAAGCAACACTGAGATTCTGTCTCATTCCAGAAAGTTCGGCTATCATCAAAATCAACCAATATCCAATGCTGGCAGGTCTGTAGGGAAAATGGAGCACGTCTTCATCATTTGTGGGATTATTCACTGGTGCAACCACTGTGTAAATTAGTGCGGAGATTCAAAGAAAAAAAAAACTACCAATAGAGGTCCCATTCAATCTGGCTACTCCTTTTCTTGGTATTTTTCCAGAAATAAAAACATCATACAACAGTGATATATGTGCACCCATGTTGCTAACAGCACAAGTTGTAGTAGGAGCAGCTTGGAAATGACCCAAAAGCCCATCAACTGAGGAATTGATAAGAAAAGTATTTTTTAAATACTACTTGAATACTAATAATAATGGAGTATTATTCATCTATAAAGAAAGATATACTTGAGTCTTTTATAGGTAAACAGATGCAACTTGAGACCATGCTTATAAGTGAAAGTAATCAGACCTACATGTGTAAACACTGTATTGTCTCACCAGTGTAAGAATCTGAAAAAGTAAACAAATCCAAAATATACAGTAGATATGAATAGGGAAGTAATTGTTCAGAAAAAAATAACTGTGATAGGAGAAAGGAAACTGGAAGGAAAGAAAAAGGACTGTAATATACATACAAGTCAGTGAAAGAGGTATACCACTGGTTTCAGCAGAAATTTTGTGCCAGTAATTATTTTTCTGTACAATGTTTGTTGCCCAAATCTTATAGTCTGAATAACCACCATGAATATAACAATGTGCAATGTGTTGCTTTTTGTTACTGTCCACTTTGAAACTCTGAGATATTGTTACTTTTTAGATACTTCTGTTCAGAATGAAATAAAAGATGATCCTACAGTTACCATATAATCCTGGCATTCCTCTATCAGATATCTGTTACAAAGAATAGAATGCATTTCACCGTACAAAGACTTGTTTATGAATGTTCAAAATATTTTATTTGTTATAGATCTAAACTTGGAAATAATGCTGAGAGTTGAATATGATAGCAAATATTTCTCAACAATACAAAGAGAGCGAACTGATATGTGTTACAAGAATGATTTCCAAAAATGAATATGTGAAAGAAAAGAAGACAGATCAAAACCCAGAATGCACTATATTTACATAAAATTCAAATTACAGAGAGTAACAAAAATCTGATCAGTAAATGCCTGGTGTTGGATGTGGGAGTCAAGGAGGAGCAGGAGAGGTAGGCAATAAAGCAAAGTGAGGGAAGATTTGTGAGTGAGAGATATATGCTTTATTTGATTGTAGACATAATTTTACAAGTGTATATATATATATTTTGAATCTTATTAAATTTATATCTATTTTTTGTTTCATATCAGTTATGCTTAAGTTATCTTTTTTTTTAGTGGGTTTTGATTTGGTTGTCATTTTATTGGTTTAAGTTTGCAGTGCATGAAGTTTAAAATCATCCTACAGCATCCATACACATACACAACCCAGTGTTTGAGCTCACACTTCCCACCCACCCACCTCCACCCACTTCTAAATTGCTGTTTACTATTTTAACTCCTGCTCTTATCATTATTCTTGACTCATTTATTTTTAATTTTATTTTATAAAGAGAACAAAAATATTTAGAAATATTAGAATCAATACAGCATTTCCACTAAACAAACTAGGAATTCAACAGTGGCTGTTATATTGCATAATGCCTTCAAATTAGTAGTTTAAATTGCCAGATATAAGCATGGAAAACTGGGCCAGCCAGAGAGCTCAGAACACTAAAGTGCCTGCTTAGGCAGAGTGCAGCGACCCAGTGTGCTGTGCCCGCGGGGTGCACTGAGACAGTGATTGAGACGGGGTGTGGTGGCACATGCCTGTAATCCCAGCATGTGGGAGACTGAAAAGGGGAGAATCACTAGTAGTCTGATCTAGTAGTGAGGCCTTGAATACCCTGTAGACCCTGTACTAAATACACACACACACACACTCACACACACACACACACACACACACACACACAATGGAAAATTGGTTTAAAGAGTTAGAAGAAATTAAAAACAAAAGAAAAAAAAATTAAACACTACTTGCTCCTTTCAATAGACCAGCAGGAATCAGCAGTATAATTCTCTCAGCTATCCTGTTTATATATATAAACATATTTATTTCTCTTCCTTTTTTCTTTCTTTTGTCCTTTTCCTTGTCCCCATTGTTGCTTCCTTTCAACAGATTCTTTCCCTTTCACAGTACCTGGTATACCTTTCAGATTTTACTTATTTTTTTAGGTTCTCACATTAGTATGACAATACAATGTTTGCATATGTGGGTCTGATTTATTCTATGTAAGAGTATGGTCTCTAGTTGCACCCATTTATCTATAATTGCCTCAAATTTGTCCTTTTTTGTAGCTGAGTAATATTCTATTGTGTAAAAATATCACATATTTTTGTGCATTCCTCAGTTGATAGACATTTGGGTTGTTTCTAAGATTTAGCTATGACAAATTGAATTGCTATGAATATGGGTGCACAATATCACTATGGTATGATGTTTACAGTTCTTTTGGGAAAATACAGGATCACTTGAGTGGCTTTTTATTTGTCTGCCTTGTTTTCTTTTGTGTTTTTCTCCTACTTCTGCCCTCATGAACCATAGCATTTACATTCATTTTCCAGGAAAGCATGAACTTAGATTTTTCTACCTTGTACAAAATCTCTCAAAGTAAATGATATTGATTATTTCTCAACCTAGATGAAGGTTGAGTAACAGTGTTATTCTAAAGGAACATTATTCTAAGCAATGTGGATTAAAATATGGGTGGGAACACTAACATCCAATACTAAAGTCTTAATGGTGGTTGTATTTATCATTTTTTGGTTGCTGGGGCAAAATATCTGACATACACAACTTAAAGGGGACAGGCTTATTATGTTTGCATTGTCGGAGGTCTCAGTCCAAGATTGGCTAGCTTCAAGACAGAGCAGTATGATGCAAAGGTGTGTCAAAGAAAAGCAGCTCATCCACTTACAGCCAGGAAACTGAGAACAAGAGAGAAAACAGAGCAAAGGAGATCAGGGATCAGACAAAGGCCTGAATGTTCAGCTTCTCAGCTTGAGTCAGATATGTAGAAATAGGCTTTACTAATTTCTGAGGCATCTTGCCAACCAATCATGTTGATAACAGGTTAATCATTACAGTGATATAATCAATATGGTAAAAATAGTAGTAGTAATAATAATGATGATAATAATTTGTTAGAAAACCATATACTATTTCATATATGACATCAACTATTTTATCCCTAAAGCACATGTATGACAGAGTTAGCATCCCATTTCTAAGGAAAGAATCCATGATTGTGAGGTCAACATATTGCTAAAGTGCACATAGTATATTTTCTTGTATCCTGGTAGATGGTAAATGTCCTCCAGGACACTGGCAGGAAAGTGTTAATGAACCAGATCTGTCCCATCTAAGAGAAACAATCTATATAGAATTGTGGTTCAGAGTAAAGAAAATCGACTAGTAATGAACAAATACCTAGAAACAAGGAAATATGAGAAACTATTGACTAGAATAAATCCAATCACTCAAAGAAGAAACAATCCCACTGAAAGTCTGACAAAGATTGGTGACTTTAGTTATAGAACCGTACAAGATAACCACAGATAGTAGGTATGGTTAGGAACACCATTAGGCAGGTGGGGGGAGTCTAAGACAAGGACTAAGGAAAATATCCATATCTTTCTTTCTTCTTGGCCTGGTATTTCCTGTTATGTTCTATGGTCATAATCAACTAAAAGGCCAGAAACAAAAACAGCTCAGTTGAGTTAGGTTTCAATCATTCCCAGACATAAAATAGGACAGAGAAAGTGAATCCTACCATGTGCTCATTTGGAAGAAATAATTTTCCTGTTTTTTTTTTTTTATGTATGTGGTACAGGGTCTCACTATGCAACTCAGACTCATAGTGATCCTCCTGATTTCAGTTCCACAATGCTGGCATTACAGGCACTTGCCATCACACCCGGTCTTTGTGGCTGGTTCAGATTGCCTGAGGGTGGGGCCAGCATGGCTTGTGGTGTCGGGGATCAAACCCTGCTCCCGACACTTGCCTAAGCAGGCCCCAATTTTTCTCTTCATACAGGTAAAGTTCAAAATCTTTTGAATCACTATATTGTCATCTTTGTAACCATAATATCATTCTCACTTTGGAAACCTAAATTGTAATGTGCATTTCTTACAATATTATATAAATTGGTAGCATTAATTGACCTCAAATATAATTGCTGTATTTACCATGCATGTGGTCATAAGGTGAAATTCGATCATCATAGCTTCTTTCTTCTTCCACTCATTCCATGTACCTTTCCCCTTAGGCAAAACTTTAGATTTTTGACATTATTAACTCTCAGAGTAGGCCAAAACTGTCCTCATGATCGAAGTCTTTAGGGTTCTTTGGGCAACAGTTTTACTACGGTTTACTTTTACTGTTTAACGTCAGAGTACCATGCAATGCCCCAGGAAATATCCTGCATCACAGATGTAGTTCTCTGGCTCAAATTTCACAGCACCTGAATAGTAAATGGGTTCAACTATGCTAGCTAACAAAGTGACCCAAATCAAACTGTTTATTCAGTAGTATAAGAATCCAAAATGCCAATTAATATTATCTTCTAAATTAGCAGGAATAAGGATTGTTCTTTTCTGGTAAGTGGTCTTCCCTGCAACAAGAGCACCTCCAAACCTATATGGTGCAGATATAGAAATAAACTTTTTCAATGAAGTAATTGTGACAATACTTATCTGTCAATACATGTATTCACAGAGACAAATAACTTAGCTATCCAGGAATACATTATTTAATATGTTTTAAGTTAAGTCATGAATTTCATCCATTGAGGAGTGCTTCAGTTCAAAGTGTTGTTTCCCAGATGGTGTAATAAAGGAGCATTTACACGTTCAGTTTCCCATTCTAGGAAGCCAGCTAATTCTGGGAAATGGAGCACTGTGTTAAGATAAATTAATTTCATGAGCATGAGCCAAGTGTCACATTTTCTTCACTATACTATTAGTTCCTTGGTCTAATGTCACAGTGTATGGGACACTATGCTAAAGGATAAGGTGTTCTATAGCACCGACAGTTGTCTTTTTGACATAAGCACTGTGGACAGGAAATGCAAATCTACATTCAAAAGAAGAACCTATTCCCATCATGATAAATTTGTACTTGCTTGAAGATCAGGAGGAATATAATGTAATCAAATCGTCACTGGATGGTTGCCTGGCTGGCCATTTTAGAGATTGG
Organism: Tympanoctomys barrerae; assembly: GCA_002564285.1. NCBI lineage: Eukaryota > Metazoa > Chordata > Mammalia > Rodentia > Octodontidae > Tympanoctomys > Tympanoctomys barrerae. The sequence continues at coordinate 12,945 of NDGN011526943.1, forward strand.
TGCCATACCAAGAACTATTGGAGTTCCAGCCAGATACCTCAGCAGATTAAAGTACCTGCTTAAGAGACAGGAAAAGGAATGTGGTGGGACTGTCCTGCTTCAAGGTTGTATATGGTTAGTTTATTGGACTTCTGTGTAAACAAAACAAGTATATAATTTTTTATGCCTATTTTTAAAATATATTCTAATTTTTAATTTTTATCATATTCGGTAGGGACTTAAAATCAACATATCGATACTTGAAGAAAAATACCTGTTCCGTGTTATGCCTAAGATATTTGATATTCAGACAGATAGTGAGGTTAAG
>NDGN011526961.1:835-11995 GCA_002564285.1 Tympanoctomys barrerae
CTTCTTCTTCTTCTTCTTCTTCTTCTTCTTCTTCTTCTTCTTCTTCTTGTTCTCCTCCTCCTCTCTCCTCTCCTTCCTCCTCTCTCCTCCTTTTCTTTCCTCCTCCTCTTCCTCCTCCTTCTTCTTGGTAGTAGAATAGTAGTATAAGGCATTGAACTTAGGAGCTCCATCCTTGGCCTCAGGCCCAGTCCCTTTTTTATATTTTATTTGGAGATAGTGTCTTAGTTACTTTCTCACTGCTGGGATAAAATACCCAATACTCACACCTTAAAGGAAGAAAGGTTTATTTACCTCACAGTTTCTGGAGGTTTCAGTCCATGCCCAGTGGGCTCCCAGGTAGGACTGTCTGACAGCTGTGTTAAAGAGAAACAGTTCCTGCAATGTCTGGTAGGAGGCAACAAACTTTCCTTCTTCTTTACCTATTTATTCCATCTCTCCTACAAAGCTCTTGGTTGGTGCCACCTACACGCAAGGTGGGGTTTCCCATCAATAAATCCATCATCCACACCTGGAACTACACTAAACCAATTACTGGACTAATCCAGTGTCACCAACCCATGATCCAGTCACCTCCCCATGTCCCTACCTATGAGTGCATGAGGCTCTATGGCAGACATCTAGATACCAGTTATAACAGGATCTTGCTAAGTCCCTATGTTGTCCAAGTGGACTCCAACTTGTCATCCTCCTACTTAGACTCTCAGAGTGCTGGGCTTACAGGTGTGCATGACCATGCCAGGCAACTTTGTATTTTGACTTTAGGATGATGTAAAAACAATATTTGTTTGGTAGAAACTGTACTTTGAGTTTAGAATTTGGGCCTTTTCCTGGGCTAATTATGTATGATCCTCTCACAAGATACTGGACAATGATGGTGAGTCACAGCTCCTAGCTGGTGCCAGATCATAAGAGGAAGCCATGGAGAGTCAACACTGCAGTGTTGCTAAGCTGCAGTGTTCTAGAAGTTAAGGGGATTGAATACATTTTTGAAGCATGATATTTTTTCAATTTATGGTGGGTTTATCTGGGGATGTAACACCAAGGTAAGTGCAGGAGTATGTGCATGTGATGAAATGCAGTAATTGGTAAGATATTTTGAAATAGACGACTGTTAACAAAGCTCAGGTTTGCTCATGCTGGGAAGACTATTCCTGATAAAATCATTGGGCTATAAAAGCAATTCTGAAGGTGCTCTCAGTAGCAAAATGATGTTATTCCTGCATCACACATGGCATTTTATGATTTGTTTGTACATGGAAAATAGTATACAATATTTGTAGGAACTTTTCTATTTTCAGAAAGAATTGTGGCTAGTTAGAATTTATATTTTATTTCATTATCTGACCTCTCAGTTGGCTTATAAGGTAGTAAGTGAGGCTCAATTAATTTATTGGGAGAGTAGCAAAACTATTTTGAATCTATTTTGCATGAAATGATCAAGCACAGTATTTCAATATATTAATGTTATTAGGCAATTTAATAGTGGCAATGTTTCCTTTAGTGGAAGATAGTTCTGTGTAAAACAAAACTCTTGCCTCTTAGCATTTTGGGATATATTAGTAATACGTTATTAATATAGCTAGGAAGTTGTTACTTTTAGGCTTGGTGTAATGGTTGATTGATTGTGTTTACTTGAGTAAGAGAAACTTAACTAAATTGGCTCAGCAATTCCACGCCTTCTAGTATGAAAGACTAGGGTGGTTTGTTGCCTGCATGGCATAAAGAGAACTGAAGAAGGATGGATCTGCTTCTGCTTCTTTGGGGAGTAGCAGTCATTGCCTTCATCTTGGATCTGATGCTCAGTGCCTCCTGCCTGCCCTGCCATGGGCTGTTTCTCCTCTATGATGCCCCTCTGTCATTCCACCCTGCCTTGGAACCAACCAACTCTGGACTGAAACCTCTATGAACTGTGAGCCAAGTAAACCTTCACTCCTTTAACTTTGAGTGTTGGATATTTTGGTCTCACCAACAAAAAGAATAACTATGACACTTAGTTAAGTTAAAAATGAGAAAGTGTTCTCATGTAAGAAAAATTTAGCAAAAGCAAGTGGAACTACATTGTAGATGATTGCCCTAATTTGAACAGTTGACTTTGAGTTAGTGCTGAACACATTTCATCTGAAATGTGTAAGATTGCCAAATTATTATATTTTACAGCACCTTAATTTTACTACCATGGTAACATTTTGGGGAAACATAGAATTTGAGTTTCCAAACAGGTAAGTATAAGAAGTAGTCATAATTCAAAGCTAAAATTCCAGTTAAGCTCAACCAAATGTTTAAATGGAATATCTCCTTGATTTTATAATGAATAACATAAAGAACTCAATTTGGAAGCAGTTGTAATTAATTACAATATGTTTTGATATATAAATTACAGTATGTATGGTGCGGTATTATAACCCTTATCTTGGGTTACTCTCCTCTTGTTGCTGGGACAAATAGCCGACACTCAAAATGAAGGAAGGAGAGGCTTATTTAGATCATTGTTACTGGAGGTTTCAGTCCACACTCGGCTGGCTCCAAGGCAGACTGGCATAGGGCAGACATGCCTCCTCTTTTCATGGTGGAGGCAGAGAGCAGTGAGCAAAATGGAGGAGTAGCAGCAACAATGCCGACGAGAGGAAGTCTGTTTCTCTGTCTCTCTTATGCTGCCTCAGGCTGGGTAGAGCACTCACACCCACAATCCCAGAAGTACTCAGACCTGTATTCCCAGCCTTGGATTATCCATAATCCCTGCAGTGAATTATGAGTTGATCACAAACTCTAGAAGTCTGCCCTATGACTGCCAGAGGCTTTGGGGGGACACCTAGTGACAAACCATAAAAACCCTTATAATTTTTTTTTTTTTTCTTTTTGAGACAGGGTTTTACTACAAAGTTCAGACTGACCTTGAATTTGCAATGATCTTCCTGCCTCAGCCTCCCAAGTGCTGGGATTATAGACTTGTGCTACCACACCTAGCCCAACACTTATAAGCTTTAGGAAAAGCTAGATATATTATAAGAGATCTGGGCATCTCTTTCCCTACAGGCCTAAGATGGACTGAATGGATATAAAGAGGAGAAGCTAAATATCTATACCATTAAAACATGTGATAACACAATGGTAATTTGGGGCCTATTTCAGCCATTATCAAAACCTGTCTTAAGTTACATTTTGACTCATCAACCAATTCAAAATATGATTTAGAAAGAAGCAAGATGATTCAGAACTAAAAATTGATTCAGAAGCTCTGCCTTGCTTGGATGACAATCTGGGGCTAGAGTTGTGATAGTTTTTTTTTGATGCCTGCCTGAGTTCTATTGAGTATCATGTGCCCTCTAGGCTTCTAATAGAAATCAGAGAGAATTGTGGCTCTTAGTAAGATATATGGATTAAATGGACCCCATTTTCCTTGGACTAAGGAGAAAAATATTGAATAGTGAAGAAATACAAGTAATTAAGGAATGGCAGACACGCCCAGTGATGTTGGGGAAGTATACACAAAACACAGTCCTATCTCTGGAGTTGGACAAGTCCACAGAGCTCCTCTCATACTCCACCTCAGGCAAGGGGTTTTGTGGCTTAGGGATATCTTATCTCTTAGGGATACCTATGAGGCCAAGGAGGGGCCTAAGAGCTGGGCAGCAAGTACTGCAAGCACAGCTACCCATATGATTAATACATTTAGGTCTTACATAGGATTTCACATGAAAAAGATGATATGGTGTGGGATAAAAATATTTAAAATCATTATGATTGCCCCCACCTCAACTCCTGCGCCCACATTCTGCAGCACTATTGCAGAATTATGGGAAGAAATGAAGCTCTCACAAGCAAGCTCCACTTGGGCACATGTTGCAGGGGGCTCTTTCCCACCTGCTTCATCATGCTTGGCAAGTTAGATTTATCTATTCTGTTAGCATCTATAGAGCTCCAGCAGGCCAGGCCTTGGGTTTTCCAGAGCCAAGGGGGAAGTGTTGATGAAACCTAGCTCACGCAGAGTATGCTGGTGCTCACAAGCTCGTCTCATGCCTGCGTGCATTTCCAACAAACATTTGCAGAACACCTATAAAGTATCAACTTAGTCAATATTCCAGAGTGGCTAGAATGAGCCATCTGGAAACCTGAAAATGGACACTAATTTACCCCTTAGTTGGAATGAAATGATTTGATAATGATTTGCACATAACATCTTCCCAATATGCTTGATACACCTTCCAAATAGAATTATCAAGAAATGGCATAACTCCTGTTTTCACCCACATTCTAGACCTGATCTCTTCTCCTTCTCCTTCTCCTTCTCCTCCTCCTCCTCTTCCTCCTCCCCCTCCTCCTCCTCCTCCTCCTCCCCTCCTCCTCCTCCTCCTCCTCTTCCTCCTCCTTCTTCTTCTTTTTCAGAACTGGGGATTGAACTCAGAACCTTGCACTTGCCAGGGAAGTGCTTATTCCATTGAGCCATCTTCCCGGCCCCTGTTCTTCTAAGTAATAAATCATTTCCAATTTTACTTCAAGAGATATTTGCTGGGCTGGTGAGATAGCTCCATGGACTAAGCACCTGCTTAGACAAGCTCAGGGACCAGTGTTCAATCCTCTGTACTGCATGCCACGCTGACCCCACTCCTGGAGCACTGAGTCAGGGACCAAGTCCAGCTATGGTGGCACATACCTGTAATCCCAGCATTGGGGAAGCTGAAAACAGGAGGATCGCTACGAGTCCAAACTGCATAGTGAGACCCTGTATAAAACACATTAAAAAAAAAAAAAGATGTTTGTTGAGTTCCACAAATGTGGGGGAGGGGATAACTGTTGAGGACTGAAGTGTCAGGCTCTGTAGAAGCAGAGGAAAAATAAACCTTGGAACTTCTGATCCTGGCTATAACCAGCCCAGTGCCAACACAAAAAGAACTCTGGGTTTCTTAACATGAGTGATCAAGAACTGATAAGTTCCAGAACATTCTGGTATGTTCTAGCAGCCTGAGGTCTACATCCTTCAGGTCTAGATTCCAAGGCATAGCCACGATTCTGACATCCCCCAAAGGGGAGGGAGTTGACCCAAATTCCTGGTTTCCAAGCAAAGTCTTTTCCAAGGAACGTTGTTCAAGGGAAATAATCAAGTTTCTCCTGGTTTCTATTTGGAATTCTGGAAACTGGATGACCAATACATTCTAATTTTTTGTCCAGGACTCCTTAATTTTTTTTAAAACAAAAAAGTGACTATAAATGGTACAGAGCTCCCCAGAGTGAGTGCAACCTGGCTTGACTTCTCAAGGCTGAGGCCCTCTAACAGGCACCCGTGTTTCTGCAATGTCCTAGTGGCCAACACATCATTCTAGAATCAGAGTCGCTAACCAGGAGTGATGTGGGGGCTGCCAGGGTAAGCAGTGTCTCTCAGAAGAGTAGAGGGGTACTCCTGCAACTCCTGCTCTCAGGGGCTGGTGCCCCTCTGACTCCTGTTTCCTGCCTGCCCCTCCTCACACGGACAGGACTGCTAAATACGCAGAGTGTGTCCTTGATCAGCGCCTCCGAGGGCTCTGCGTAGGTGTGAGAGGCTCATGCCTGGCACCGCTAGTTTTGCCAGGCACACAGAGGCTGCTTGGGGCTTTGCCAACCATTAGGGGTGGAAGGGCCTGGGCTGGCCCGAGGCTGTCAGGACTTGCGGGCTCTGCACTGGCTTCTGCGCCTCTGCTGTGTGGGGACTGCAGAGGGGCCAAGAGCAGCGCTTGCTGCAGGAGCTGACCCTTCCGTCAGCAGTCCGACCCTTGTTTAACTGTAAGCAGATGGCAAGGGGCTAGCCTTGGCTTGCTGTATCTCCGTGGCCCTACAGTGAGGAGGGGGCTTGCCTTCTTTAGGATGCGGGACTCAGGGCAGAGAGGGGCTACTCTAGGCTGGGCCAGTTGGCAGGGTGGGAAACCAGCCGTTGGAGCAGCTCTGCGTGCACTGGGCTCCACAGCCCTGGGGATCGCTTCCCTCTCTTCCTTTTTTTTTTTTTTTTTCCTGAAAAGAATCAGGACCCCCAGGGTCTGCCTCGACGCGGACTCCACATTCAAACAAACCCAGAGCGGCCTGTGGGCCCTGGGGATGCTGGGTGCCGTGTTCCCCTTCCCTGTGGACACTGTCAGGCTTCACTCATCCATGGGTATTGGGGGCTGAACCCAGGTCCTTCGCACTTAGCTCCATCTCCAGCCCTCTCTATTTCTTATTTTGAGACCAAGTCTCTCCAAGTCACTAAACCGCCCAGGCTGGAGTCAAATTCGTGATCCTCCTGCCCCAGCCTCCCAGAGCACTGGGATTGCAGGCAGCGCCAGCAGCTCGGCTCTGCCCCTCAGTCTCTTGTCCCCGCCCCGGGCGTCCCCGCCTCCGCTCTGTCGCTTTAAGCAGCCCGGCAGCCCCTCCCCGCCGGCTGCTGCTCCTCCTCCACCGCCGCCGGCCCCGCCGCGCGCCGCTCCGCGCTCCGCTCCGACCGCAGCCATGGCTGACATCAAGACCGGCATCTTCGCCAAGAACGTGCAGAAGCGGCTCAACCGCGCGCAGGAGAAGGTCAGCGACGGGCCGGGGCCGGGCCGGGGCCGGGCCGGGGCTGGGGCGCGAGGATGTGGGGACGCCGTGCCATCCGCGCCACCACTGCGGCAGCGGTAGCGCAGGACCCGAGACGCGGGCACCACAGAAGCGCCTCGGCCAAGCAGGTGGCCGCGCAGTCACCCGGCGCCTGCGTCTTCCCGCCCGCACCTCTAGACCTCTCTCCACCCACAGCTCCCCGCACCTCTCCTAACCCCGGCCTGCAGCTCCACGTCCTGCGCCTCCCGCGCCTTCCCCTCGCCACCCGCATCTCCCCGCCGGCTTCTCTCAGCCCCTCCATCTCCCCGCGCCCGCATCTTCCTGCCTCAGCATCCTCCCAGCGCCAGCTCCCGCAGGCGGCTGTTAGGGGTTTGGGCCGCACCTCTGGGCGGGAGATTGCGGCAGCCTTTCCCCCAGACGGGATCTTGTGGCTATTTTAGAGGTAGAGACAGTTTAGCCGAAGAGTCACCCTCACAATTTCAGTTTGGACCAATAGAACTAGATCGCAAATAACCAGCACCTTTAATCCACGCTGTTCTGGGAATCCTGGAGTTCAAAACAGCATGCACACTGTTTATTTGTTTATTATTATTATTATTATTATTATTTTTTGCCTGTTTCTTTTTGTCCTTTTTGATGTCAGTGTCCTTTTTCTGGAAGGTCAAAAAAAAAGATGACCCCGAACCCCATTGCTGCACAAAAGAGTTGCATTGCATGTTTTTTTTTTTTTTAAGTGCATGGTTTGGGGTCTCTGTCGTTTTGCCAGCCCCTCAGTAAAGTGGCCTTGATCATTTATTTTTTTTCCCCTAGGGCCATGCACAGTGGAAACCTAGGTCTATTGCCAGAGCTCTTGGAGGGTACTGTGAGGCTCTGGGCTGGCCTGGCTTTCCTGGTGCTTGCTGTCTGTGACAACGTGAAGGTCTTCCTTCATGTCCCAAGCAAAGGACATGTGCACCGTAACTGGAGCATTATACTTGAAATGAACAGCGGCTGGACGAGCCCCGTGGTCACTAGGGTTGAACTGTTTTCTTTCACGTGGCGGCAGTTGCTTGGGATACCTGCAGGATGTGTTGGCATGTTCTTGTATTCCTGTCAGATCTGCAGCGTGGTTTACAATGACGGGGGACTGGGTCTCTCTTTAGACTCCACCTCAGGCCGCCTCCGGTTCAGGCTGCCCTGGGGGTGCTCAGCAGAAAGGACCTGGGCCACAGCCCCGAGGCTTGGCGACAGCCACCAGTCCCACCCTCCTCGCCTGCTGTACACTCTCAGTGCAGTAAGAGGATTGAATTTCTTTTAATATCCCCCAGCTCATCCTGAACTCTGGGATCCTCCTCCTGCTGCTCTGTCAGGCAGCTGCTGAAAAACAAGGCTTCTGGCCCCTTTCTGTCCCTGACTGCTTGTCTGGAAAGTAACCAGGGCTATCTGCTGGCTCTGGGGTTGGGGCTGCATCTTTGCCATTGTTTTCCAAAGGATATTTCACCCGCTCCTAGTTACCCACCCTCTACCCCAACCTGATTAATTCCTTGAATCTTTGTTCTGGAGCTCGGTGCTGAATTCACTTTCCATCTGTGAAGGGAACTTAGTGTTATGATCTGCCTTTCACATAGTAAATTATTTCTTAATCTAGGTCACCAGCTGTTAAATATGCCTGAAATAAATGAAAAGAAAATGTCAATTTTTTTTTGCAAGAGCAGTCAAATCTGTGTGAAGCGTCGCGTACTCGCATGGTGCGTGGTTCAGGTCAAGGGTGTGAGGACTGTAGTTGCAGCTGGCTGGTAGCATTCTCCCAGGAGGGTGGGGGGGGTCTAAGAGGTGACAGCATCCTGTCTGCATCCTTCGGTAGGTGCTCGTGCACCGTGTCTGCTGCTCCTACCATGGGGGTCTACGGAGCTGCAGAATCTAAGTCCTGTATCGTGCTCTTGGGGTCTCATCAGACCTTCCTTCTGCTTCTTTAGCCTCTTCTGCTCCTCCTCCAGGGCAGATTCTGCCTTCAGCCGTGATGTGCCACCCGTGCCCTTGGCACCCTTAGCTCCTCGCCCACTTCCCTTGCTGTCCTATCACCTCTATTCCACCAAACGGCTGACTTGCGTTTTAGATTCAAGTGCATGGCAGACATGAACCTTACAGGTCACTTAGGGCTTCCCCTGACTTCCAGACATGTATCTCTTCCTATCAAAAGTCAATCGAGGATTACTGGAGAAAGAGTGAAATACACATATAAGCAGGAAAAAAGCCCAGCAAATTAGGAATCTCATCATCCTACTTGCTTGGACTCTCACCTCATGCATATTCCAGTATATCTCCCCTATGTATTTGTAAATATTTATGCAACCAAAACAAGTTTTTGCAGTGTTTTTTTGTCATCTATTTATCTCATTTAATAACCATGAAGAGCCTTTTATGTACATCTTGTTACAACACTTTTTAAAATGACTGAATTCTGTTGGAATGTGTAGATTTTAATGAGTCCCCATTTCTTGACTATTCATTGCCCGGTGTTTCTCTATAAAAACCCAAGTCAGTGAGCAGACTCACAGGAGGAATGTTTGCGCACACCCTCAGTTATATCCTGAGGCCGATTCCTTGAAGGAGCATTATTGGACACAGGGATGCTTACATTTATTAGTGCTCAATTGTTTTCTAGGGAGGTGCACGAATTTCCATGCTTTCCAGCCATCAATGAGACATTTGCCAACTCTAGATAATAAAATTTAAAGCAATTGTTAGGGATAGCATCAGAAAAATTATTTCCTGAATCATTGCTTTTGATTTTGGAGAAAATAATGGACACTTTTGCATTCTTATTTTTTTTTTCATTCATGAATCCTGTGTATGTTTTGCCCTTTCTCTGTATTGTCTCCAATCTTCTTGTCTGTAAAGGCAAACACTTCATCAATGGTAAAGATTATAAACATCTTTCCCCCTTAAGTTTGTTGGTTGGTTTTGTATGGCTTTTCTCTTTGAGTGGAGTGGTTAAATAAGTCAGGACCCTACAAGTGTCGAAAACTTGAGAAAAAAGGAACCTGCCTGAATTAGCTGATAACATATTTGGATCTTGCATGTATAAACTTAAATGCATTTTAATACATGTATATTATGTATTGTATATCAATTTACACATCTATATTTATGTTGAATATAATTATATTACATATATTAGCCTATAAGGATGTATTTTTACCTGTGTAAACATATGCATACATGTGTGTATCATATATATTCCCTTGTTTCATTTTTTGAGATAGGAGCTCTTTCTACCCACATTCTATAAAGGCAGAAGAGGTTAATAACATGCCTTGGGTCACAGTCAGTACACAGCAAAGCTGCAGTTTAGCCCAGTTGGTACAATGCCTTCTCAAGACATAAAACAGCATCTTGTGATTTTGAGAAGGTCAGGGTCCCAGAAACTGCAGGCACGCACGGAATCAGGGCCTCACACAGGTTTCACAGCCAAGGTGTGTCTCTCATCTGTGCAGTGTGCGTCCACTCAGCCCGTTTCCTGTTTCTCTTAGAGACAAGATGGCTGCCAGCTGCTCCCAGGCAAGGCCCTGTCTTTCCTTCAGTGTTTCCACAAAACTTTGGTACAGCGATCATTAGTCCATATGGGGCCTTGATCTTGTCTCTTAGAAGTAAAATCTTTCTGACCAAAGCCCAGGGCCTGGGTTGAACTAAACCTGAGTCGCAAGCCACTGCTAAAATTGAGGTTTCCCAGGCCATAAGGACTTAAGGGAGTGTCATGCTTTAGGTCAAGAATGTTCCAGAAGGCTCATGTGTCTGGAAGCATGGCTTTTGGAAGGTGATTGGGGCAGGAGGGCACTGTGGCTGGCTTGCGGTTGGGAGGTGGAGCCTGGTTTGAGGTGGGTCCCTGGGGTGTAACCAGGAAGGGTTTATTTTTGTCCCTGGATCTTCCCTCTTCCCACTGCTTCCTGGCTGCAGTATTGGGCAGCTTCTTCCCGGGTCCTTCTAGCATGCTGTTTTCTATCCTGGAAGCACCTGACCATGGACTGAGCCCTCTAAAAACCTATTTTTTTTCAGGTTGTGAGTGTTTGCTTTTGTGTCCAGTGACAGGAAAGTGACTGATACATAGAACAGGGCGAAGGAAAACTATAGAACAGAAGGAAGGGTGTATGCTGGACTAGGAAAATAAAACATGTAAGGGAAGTACCCCTAAGTGAACTTTTCCATCTCTATCTATGGAAATAACCACATGATTAATAATCTAATATTTGTTTAAAACTAATTCATACACAGTTTTTAAAGGATCAAATATTAGCCCAAGGCTTATTATTATTATTATGAGAAATAGCAGTGCCCTCCCCCCTCACTCTTCAACCTCCAGTTTTGCTCACCAGAAGCAACTCTTTTTTTTTTTAACCACATGATTTCTTAGAAATTTGCCTATGTAGTTATTTATTGATCTGCCTTTCCTTTTATGTTTACTGGACACAGGCAAACATTTAGCTCTCCCACATCTGTCTACTGCCCCTTTTCCAACATATATTACCATCAAAATCAATGATTGCTGAATATTACATTTTTATTTTTATTTTATTTTTTATAGTTTCAAATCAAATTGGTAGGACAGTTTCAATAATTAACACATTGCATACATTCTTCCTA
>NDGN011526967.1:1096-15049 GCA_002564285.1 Tympanoctomys barrerae
CCCTGGTTCTGCAAAAAAAAAAAAAAAAAGAAGAAAGTGCAGAGCATCCTGGGTGAGGGAGTTTCTGGAGTGTAGGGTGGGGCTTCTTCTGCCTCTTCCTCCTCCTCTCTCATCTTTTGTTAATAGCAATTCTTCTTCTTGAAGAAGCCCTTTCCTGTCTCTTTGCAGTGACTGCAACTGCCCCTTAGCCATTGACTTCTTTGGTTTGGAGAAGGGTCAGTTTAATTTGAAAATCAGGCCTTTTGCTTCCGAATTGTTCTTATGCTCTGAGTTAGTACAGTGCCATTCAACAATGGCACACAGGCGAGAAAGTACTTGTCTTGTCCATGGAAGTTAACTTTCATTTCCTTCTCTTTCATTTTGTGGGGTGGAGATTAGAGGGGAAAATTGAATATCAATATTAGGCAGGATGAGTCAACAGAAAGAAGAATGGAGGAACAGGGACAAGGTGAGATGGAGGTGAAGCTTGATTTGGGTCTTGCAGGGTAAGGAAGGAGGCAGCGCAGGGCAGAGATAAGAATCCGGGTCTCAGAATATCCATCCAGGCTCCATCGCTCACGGAGCAAGTGGCTCTGAGCAGGCTGCAGAGTCAGTGACTCTCTGGGCAAGGTGCTGCATGGAAATGCTATGTAGAGAGCGGGGAAATAAATCCGGGGACTAGAAGCCACTCTGGCTTTTTTGCCACGTTCTGAATGCCCTGTTCCCCCAAATGCATACACTGAACACTCACCCCCAAGGCAATAACAGGGCCAGGGGTCTTTGGAGGCAAGTGAGTGTGGGGGAGGAAGCCCTGGTGTGTGGGATTAATGAAATTACAAACGAGGCCCAACCGAGACCCATTGGCTTTTCCATCACTGGGGGACACTTCTGACAAGTGCCATCTTTGTCCCCACTGCCACTGACTCTGCAGCACTTCTGTCTTGGCCTTCTCAGCCTTCAGGACTCTGAGAAATAAAATGCCCATGGTTTATCAACTATTTAGTTTATGATGCCTTGTTATAGCAACCCAAACAGATTGTGGAGAATAGGGCTGAAAATAGGAAAATACGCGGTTATGAAATCATGTGTGGAAGGTGGGAAGTGAAGACACAGGTCGGTCATGGCTTCCGGGCTTGTTCTGCAGCTGATACCGTAGTTCAGGAAGATGTGGGAAGCCACGCTCGCTATCACAGCTGCCCCAGGCCCCAGTCCGGTTCCTGGGCACACTTTCTGGTCACCAGCAAATTCCTACTTGAGGTAAGTGTGCAGCAGCTGACCTCAGAACTGCCAGGGCTGGTCACCCCACACACGCCTGGTGGTGACAGGGAGGTGGTGGACCCTAAACCACATCCAACTGAACAGCAAGGGAGACCAAGGAGAGTACATTTCGGCTTTCTGGCTCTCGAGGTGTAAGGCAACATGGCCATGGATGTTTACAGCTTCTAGTCTAATTGTCCAATGTGGCAAGGAGAACCAGGAAATGCTAGTGCCGAAGGAGCAAGCCATGCTGGAGAAAGCCAACCCAGAGGTTAGTGGTAAGGCTTTGGCAGACACTAAAATAATCCTTTCTTCAGACTACTGGGAAAACCACTGACAGGGAAAGTCTTCTCTCATAAGAAAATGGTCAAGAAAGAAATGCAAGTGCACACTTGTCCCCATCGACCCAGGGATGAGCCACAGCAGCATCTGCTCTCTCTCGCCAGGACAGCACAGAGACACCTGCAGCTCGCCCACACCCCGAGGCTGTGCCCCGTTCCTTCCTCGGGCTCACTTACCAGAAGGCAGAGGCCCATTTTTCCATTAACTTTATTTCGGATTCTATCAGCTGGGACCTTCCACTCTCCACGCCACCCCCTAGAGTGACGAGCACATTTTCCAGCCGCTGTGGGGTCAGGGCTGCTTACAGAGACTGTGCCAATCCAAACAAGCCCAGCTGGACACCCTGGACATCGCTCCCTCCACCTCCTCCTCCTCCTCGGAGGCTGAGCCACAGGGGATCCTGGGCCTCATGACCAGACGACTTTATCGACTTTATCGGGAGCAAGAGCGGCACTGTCTCTGCCCCAGGGGTGGACCACAGGGCTGTCAGCGAGGCCCCAGGCTTCATCTTTCAAAAACATCGGCACCCTTGGAGATAGCATGATTGAAGTAGAAGGATAAATAATAGCCAAAGTGAAGGAGTAGGTTGTAAAACTAGATCGTGGCCCCAAAGTTCTCCTTTTCTACCTTGAGATGCCCTGCACACACCAGGCTAGTGGCCTGTCTTATGTTTCCATCACCGTACACTCAGAACAGGCTCTGGGTCACAACCGGCTGCGACTCTGATTGGGGTGGTGGCATTATGTGACAAAAAAGTCGGCCCTTGATAAACATTTCCTTTGTGCCCTTACATGCACGTTTCTTTCAACTTGGGTCGGGCTGTTTCATGAAGTGCAGACTGACCTGAAATGCCATGTGTTGCCCTCGGCCCGGGCAGAGCCAGGCCAGGGCCCTGAGCTTGTGTCCCCCACCTCTTCATTCTGGTCTTATTAGAGCCTCCTAGGTAGCCCCATCAAGGAGAGGGTAACTGACGAGGTAACACTGCTGCCGATGACTATGGTAGAAAAGTGGAGGCTGGTCAGGCAACGGGAGACAAATGACACTGCTGACAAACGACAGATTCAAACGTTAGAACCTCAGCCTACTACTGTTTGCAGGCTGTGCCGTATACATAAAGCTTCTGCTAATAATCTGATTTCTGGCCTTCCAGGATACAGCTTACAAGAAAAGCAACTGAGGAACAGGTAGAGGAGAGAGAAATAAGGCACCTGCAGAACTCTGGTAAATACAAACAGCAGTTCCAGTTCAGCGAGGAATAGACGCCCTGGGTGCTGGAAGTGGAGCAATTTCATACTTAATTTACCTGTGGCGCACCGGACTTTAGAGTAGTCTTTAGGGTGTGAGTGAGGAAGAAAGACCAGAGCTGGGCCTTCAGCTACAGAGACCCAAACTGGGGAGAAGAATACAGGGAGGCTAGGAAGGGTCAGGATGCTGACAGGGTCCTGGGCGTTCCTTGTGGTGGTTTCTAGGACATTTTGGGAAAGAGCCTCTCCCTAGGACAGGTCTTAATGGTTCATATTTCAGGATGACAGTTCTCTAGTCATGCTGGAGTGAAATGTCTCCTCCTCAGCAGCTAACAGCCACATGAACGACTTGTGGCCCCAACTAAAGGGCCTCACTAAGTATTTGGAAGTTTTATTGACGGCTAAAAACCCTGGCATGAGATTAGGAAAGTTTCTCCAAGTCAGCCACAGCGGGAGGCAGCGCGGCTCTCCCAAGACCTTGAGCCTCTTGCTTCCACTGCCAAAATTAACAAATGTTAGAAGCCCTCTCCGACTACTCAACAGTGTATAAGCCATGCACTGAAATGACATTAACCTTTTAAGAATCAATTTCAGCATTAAATTTGCATCCACATCCTACTTTCATCTCTACAGAGAATATTTCTGCAGCCTTCCTATCTCTGCTCTAGAAGGCCCCTCGCACCTTTGTCAAGTAGCCTGGCAGCCCTTGAAGCCCTAAGCCACCTGTCTCCGTCCACCCCGTGCACGTCTGGCCGTGTACTCACCCATGCCATGCGCATGCGCTGAGTGCCGCTTTGAGGCCGAACTCTTGCTGGGACGAAACCCTGGGGGCGAGCTGATGCTTCGAGCCACGGGCGTAACTTCTGGCCCAGCAAGCCAGCATCCATCCTTGCTTGTTTTCTCTGTGCTTCGACAACACATTCCAGTACTCCGGGGCTGGCTGTACAATATGCTGCTGCCATGAACGGTTGGCGGCCTTGGCACAGGTAAACTCTCTGACGCCTGGGCCTACTTGTGTGCCCGATATGTGTGACCGCTGCGTTTCCAGGCAAGGAGCGGGCTCTGAGGAGAAAGCCTCCTGCTGTGGGTACGTGGCTGACGTCCTGTGTTGGACAGTTCGTGAGTGCTGAGGAGGAAGACGGCGACGGAAGGGGAGGGGTGTTCAGACTTGGTCTGTGTAGAGCACAGACCCAGACAGTCGGTAGAATAGTGAATAATAACGAGGAATAACCCAGGGGCACCAGCTAGAGCCTGTTTCTTACGAGACTCACTCAGGAAATATGACGGCAAGCTTCTTCTGATTGAATTGCTCGGCTTAAACTACATGCTCAAGCTTACCAATGGAAATGACATGATGAAACTGGTAACATTAAAATAAAAGAGCAGTTCCCAAAGGGGGCCTTCAGATTTTTCTTTTTGGGGGCACAGTGAAGACCTGTGTTTAACATTATATCTGATTTATTGGGAAAAATCTGGGCTGTGCAAACCCCCTAGACACACAGCGCCTCAGAAGATGGGTCCTTTTCTTTTGAAGAAGTGTGTTTTACAGAAGCCCTTATTCACAGTATTAGTCATATGTAACCCTGTCACTTTAAATAAGAGTTTGGCACAAATATAAGAAACATTTGACTATGGAATTAGTTATGCAGAACCCCAACTCAATTTACATAATGGTTTTGCACAAATGTAAGAAGAATTTGGCTCTAGAATTATGATTATTTTAAAGCAGAGGAGAACTTCGGTTTAAACAGGCCCCAAACCCTCATTTCACATATGAGCAAACCGAGCTATGTGTGACTCATCAAAGACCATAAGATCAATTGGCATTAGAAGCAGAGCTAAAATCTGCAACCCTTGACACCAGCTTGGGCACTGTACATCAACCACATCACAGGGTAATGTGCAGAAGCAGCTAGACTCGCACCTGCTGCAGGAGCGCTCTGGTGACCCCTCTCCCCCTGTAATGACACATGGCCAGAGAGAAGAGGCCGGTGGTGGTCCTCCAGCAGTACACACACAGCGAAGGCATGGCAAGAAGGGCTTCCATCAAGCCCATAAGAATGAGCCTCCAACCTCCTGGGCAAGTGTGAGATGAAAGAGTACCACTCAGGAGAGAAGCCCACATTTTTATGGAGTGCAGATGACCATACCCTTTCACTTCAATTTCTGTAGAAATTCATGAGCTGGGTGATTATTTTTTATAATCCTCACTACTGTCATGAGGTTCCCTGGAGAACACATCCTTCTCTGTTTTATTTACTGTTGCTTGCATTTTGTGTAAATTTGGCAAGTCATTCTAAACTACTTTTTATCAATACCAATTAATCTATTCATTCATTATTTATATAATTAATAAACAAAGTGGATCAGTAAAAGAGAAAAGGGATCAAGAGGTGGAGGGGGGAGAGGGGAAGAAAGGGGGTGAAGTGAGGGATGGAAGCTGGAGATGCGCTGTGTCCAGGTCTCAAGCTCACACAAGGAACGGGAGCAATGCACAGTGCAACATGGGCTCATAAAGAAAATGACCTGAGAAAATGCCAGCGTAGACCAACGAAGGAGGCAAGGAGGAAGGGAAAGGAGAAGGGGAAGGGCGGATGGAGGGAAGGATGGAAAGAGGAGGGAGAAAGCGGGAAGGGGAGGGAGGAAATACTGTCTCTGATCACCATTTCAAATTCTATGCGACTCAGTTAGGAGTGGGAGAGACACTCACCCAGAGGAATTGTAGAAGCTGATGGCCATAATCAGTAAGCAGTGGAGTGTGCACTCAGAGCCCCGCATCTTCCTGTCCAGCACCGTCCTTGCTGAACCCTGAGTACTGTGTGTGTGGGGGGAGGGGTGACACATTTAGAGCAGTGAGTGCCACAGTTGCCCTCCAGGGGCTTACAGTCTGGTGTGAAGTTAGCCAGCGAGACCTCCTACACAGAAGGCAGCCTGGCAAGCGCCAGTCAATGGGCCCCAGATACTGAACGTCTTTTAATGGCTTCAGATGTTATTTTATAAAGCAACATTTAGATGAGATTTTCAGATATAAGCAGCAACACTTAAAACTTACTATTTTGATAGTAAATAACAATTTTGTAGCTATTATGTAATTTCAAGTACAAATACCTACTATAACTCATGCTCAACTACCTTAGCCCAGGGGATTATCCTGAAGGGTAAATTACATACTTGGCATAATTCCAACCATTGAAAATACCCACTTGAAAGTGCATAATTATATCGTTCTGCAGCACATTTCATAAATGCATCTCGGTCTTCAAATCAGAATGTTCTTCAATGTTCACGAGCACCTGAGAATGATGTCAGATCAAGACATCATTCCGTGCTGGACCTTATCTTGAGCAGCCATCCATCCCGTCATGCACCCGGATATTCCATCATTAGCCATTAAGCGCTGCTGTGTTGTTCTTGGAGATGGAGATACGCTTTGGATGGGAATGTGGCCTCTGCCTCGAGGAGCTCATTGTCTGTGCCACTGTCTTTGCAAGTCATGTTCTCCATATGCAGGCACAAAGCCAGGCGTCAAGAGGTTCACTGGGTAGTAAGGCTGTGAGCGTGGAAGGACAGGGAAGCAAGACTGCAGAGGAAATTCCTCAGAGCCCAGACACACACCCCATCGCTAAGAGGATGGAGTGAGGTGGCAGGATGGAGAAGAGAGCGACCCGGACCACCGCACACATCCGACGCAGCGTGGCCCACCCGGAGATGTCCTGCGTGAGGAGGCCCATGCTGGCCCCGGCTCCACTGACATGCTCACTCACTGGCTGGGGCTGCCGGGCAAGATCGTGGCCTCAGGTTTCAAGCTGAAGCAGATCTTGAAGGCATTAGCAGCTGGAGGCTGTCAGTTAACCGCACTCCTTGCAGCTAAATAGCAAGCTCTGTCTTGAAGGCAGATCAAAGTGACAACCCCATGGCTGCCACATGGTGTGATCAGGAAGAAGGCAAATAAACAGGCCATTTAAGTCTAGTAAAGGGTAATGACAGGGTGCCAGAGGGAATTTAAAGATGGAGCACCAGGCTCAGACTTGGGGACAGGGGCACTTCCAGGAAGATGTGGTGTTTAAGAGGATGCCTGGATCGTATGTTGAAGCTAAACAAAGGAGGTAGGCTCAGTAGAGAGCATTCAATCCAGGGAACACGAGGTAGGCACACAGCCTAGGAGGAGAGAAAGCTTGGCCTACCTGGGGAGCTCTCAAGACCCAATACGTGATTTCAGTATCCCATTGTGGAGAGGTGGGAGCAAGAGACAAAGCTGGTGAAAAAGTAGGGGGTGAGTAATGAAGGGCCCACTAAAGAATGCAGGCAACACAATCACAGGCAAATGGGCTGTGATCGGAACACAAAAATACCAGTAAGTTTTCCCTGTTAGACTTTTTAGAAAATCTTGAAGACCCCATACTTTAAATCCCTGGATTGGTTTGGATACTGGTGGGCATTACATCTATTTGTTTTTGTTTTGCAGGACCCGGGATTGAACTTGGAACCTTATGCTTACCAGGCAGGCGCTTATGCCCCAGAGCTAGCTCCCTGTGTGTGTGTGGGGGGAGATTATATTACTAAGGAAGAAGAATGTAATTCATTTTCATTCATTGTTTTCTTCCCAATGTGTTTATCCCAGGGCACTTAGTTCTGCCTCTGAGAGACAAACCACAGGGCTTGGGCTGGAGGGTGGAAAGGACAGAGATGCAGACCTGGGAGACATCAGACCAAGGAGCAGAGCAGGGATGTGAAGGGCAACCTTGAGTTTCCAGGAGCAGAAAGAGAGTTGAGCCAAAGATATGGACTGTCTGCTTCTAATTTAGAGGGCAGTGCTTAAACTATGAGCCCTGGGCTTTTGCTTCCCAGCCTATTCTGAGGAAATAATTGCAAATGTACAGTTTCCCAATCATTGCTGAGACGGCCAACAGCTAAATGGTGTTTGCAGTACCATGCTAAGTGCTTCATAAATGAATGACTTTTTCCAGTGTTGGTAATTAAACCCAGGGCCTCCAGCGTGCTAGGCAAGAGCTCTACCACCCAGTTCACCCCCAGCCCTCACATGTAATCATGTGATGTTCAAAATGACCATAGTCTAACTAAGAGGAGGAACTCTTTATGCCTGTTTTTCTCAGCTGAGGCTAAATTAGCATGTCTGAGATCCCACAGTGAAAGTGGGAAAGTCTTCCTTCATGCTTCAACCTTGCTTCTAATTTCTTCTTCCTTTTAATTTCTCTATTTTAGTTTCTAATTCCTTGAAATTCCCCTCAGGATAAAATTGTCATATAGAAGACATGTTTACTGCATAAAATTTTCTTGTTTGTTTTAGATTTTATTATATAACCACAATTTTAGTTCATATGGGTAAAAGTGGAAAATTAATAGTAGCCCCAGCTTGTCATTTTCTAGGTTATTGTTATTGCTTATTGTACCACTTTAACCAAGGTCACATAATTATTTTCATCAGTTGTTCTTCCTGATATGTCAAGGCTTAGATTACCTAAGGGTCATAAATAATACTATAAGCCAGTGCCAAAGACTCAGGGGCTAGGCCAAATAGGTAGGAACTTCTCAGCTCCAATAAATTGAAGAGGCAGGATCTTGCAATGAACTCAAACCCCAAAGCGAATTATATCTGGAAGATATCTCTGGGAAGTAGTTATTTCCTAAGTGTTCTAAATATTCATAATAAAAACTACTCACCATAGGCAATGTATAGGCAGAAACTAAAAGAAAAGGAAAGACACTTAAGCAACATGCAACTCCAGACTTCGAGCTCACCAATGGCAAACTCAGGGCCCAATGAGGTGGAACAATTTGAAATCCACCCACCTGGACCCTCTAAAGTGCTCACAGCGGAAGGAACAAAGGATAGCAATGAGACTCTAAAAAACTCAAGTGAGAAATAATTTCCTACATAACTACAGAAATGGTGACATAATGAAAGATATAGCTAGTCACCTTGGAGGAGACACAGATAAAAATATAGAACATTTTAGGAAAATGATAGAAACCATGAATGTCCAAGATGAGCAAAAAATGGAATTGAACAGATTCAAGCAGATACCCAGGAGACAAAAAATTGTATTGAAAGTATACGCAGCAGAATGAGCCAATGTGAGAACAGAATATCAGATTAATAGAAGACAGCATTGTGGTCAGCAGTAAGGAAAAGGAAAATTTCTTAAAAATAGCAAAAAATCATAAAAAAATCAATCCAACAGCTACTCAATGATGTAAAGAAGAAGAATAATTGGAGTCAAAGAAAAAGCAGGAGATATCACAAATGAAATAAAAAGCCTGTTCACAGAGGTGATGGCAGAAAATGTCCCAAGTATGAAA
This sequence comes from Tympanoctomys barrerae, assembly GCA_002564285.1. Classification (NCBI taxonomy): domain Eukaryota; kingdom Metazoa; phylum Chordata; class Mammalia; order Rodentia; family Octodontidae; genus Tympanoctomys; species Tympanoctomys barrerae. The sequence goes on from NDGN011526967.1 coordinate 10,240, forward strand.
AAAGAATTTGACATACTAATAACTGAAGCATACAGAACTCCAATTAGCCATGATAAAAAATCTACACCAAGACATCTAATAGTCAAGATCCCAGAAATTCAATACAAGTACAGAATATTAAAAGCTATTAGAAAAAAAGAAATAATCACCTATAAAGAAAGCCCATCAGAATCACAGCAGCCTTCTCAACAAAAACCTTCAAGTCAAGGAGAGCTTGGAGAAAACAATTTCAAGCTCTAAAAGCAAACCATTTTCAACCCAGGTTGATGCACTCTGCGAAACTGTATCAAAATTGATAGAGAAATAAAATATTTCCAAGACAAAGAACATCTGAAGAAGCTAATGACCACGAAATCAGTGCTCTAAGATGTTCTGAAGGACATTCTAGAAAGAGATAATGAGGACTAGAACTCCATGAACCCCAAGAGAATTCTTTCCCCCAGCAGGGCAACTAATTAACCAGAAGGGGTAAAAATGGGAATCAATAGGAAAATAACCTGACAAGGATAACAACACATATCAGTTATGACCATCAGTGTAAATGGTCTCAATTCACTAATCAAAAGAAGCCAACTGGCAGAATGGATCAAGGACCAAGATCCAACAATACGCTGCACACAAGGAACATGTTTAATTCAAAAAGAAGTTCAGAGTAAAAGTCAAAGGATGAAAAATAGTACTGCATGCAACAGGAATCAGGCAAAAATCAGGGAACAGCTATTGTATTTATAGACAAAGTGGATTTCAAGCCAAGACTAATCAGTAGAGACAAAGAAGGTCATTACATCCCTGTAAAGGGGACAATCTGAGAGGAAGGGATAACAAGCATACATACATATGCACCAAATACCAACACATCAAACAATATCAAACATGTATTAATGGGTGTAAAAAATCAAATAAACATAAATACTTTAATACTACAAGGATAACAACACATATCAGTTATGACCATCAGTGTAAATGGTCTCAATTCATTAATCAAAAGAAGCCAACTGGGAGAATGGATCAAGGACCAAGATCCAACAATACGCTGCACACAAGGAACATGTGGACTTTAATACTACACTGTCACATATAGATAAACTAGACAAAAGCATCAACAAGGGAATACCAGAGTTAAACCAAATGCTTTAACAAATGGACTTAATAGCAGTTTAGTGTTCCACCCCATACACTGTTTTCAGGTGCACATGAGACATTCTCTAAAGCAGATCACATACTAGCTCATATAATATGCTTAAAAATGCAAAGGAATTGAAATTATTTCATGCATGTTACAGGCTATAATGCAGTGAAATTAGAAATCAATGGCAAAATAACACAAAAGCTTCATAAACATATGAAAATTAAATAACACCCTCTTGAGCAAACAGTAGTTCATAGATGAAATTAAAGAAAAATTAGGCAGTTTCTACAATTAAATAATGATGACAATAGAACATACCAAAGCTTATGGAACACAGTAAAAACAGTCCTATGAGGGAAATTTATGGAAGTGAATTTACACAACAGAAAAACAAAGCAAGCTCAAGTAACTGGCGTTGGACCCCAAGCTTCTAGAAAGGCAGAGCAATTCAAGCCCACAACTCATGCAACGGAGATATACACATCAGAGCATAAATTAATTCAGTGGAGCCTAAGAAAACAATACAATGAATCAATGGATTGAAGAGTTGGTTCTTTGAAAGATTAAATAAAACTGAGAAACTCTTAGCCAATCTTATCAAGAAAAGGAAAGACTCAAATCCCTGCATATTGGAATGAAGGGTCAAGCTGCAACAGATCCTGCAGAAACTCCAGATCATCAATACTTACTTTGAGAACCTGTATTTTAAAAAGATGGAAAATACAGAAGAAATGGACAGGTTCTTAGATACATATGTATGAGTTACCAAAGCTGAGTCAAGAGGATACAAAAATTCTGCATAAAACAATACCAATCAGTCAAGTTGAAGATACAATTAAAACTCTACCAACAAAGAAAATCTCAGGCCCTGACAGACTTACTGCTGAATTCTAGGAGAAATTTAGAGAAGACTTAATTCTGTTCCTTCTCAAACTCTTTAATGAAACTGAAAGGGAAGCCATACATTTGAAGTCATTCTTGGAAGCAAGCATTACCCTGATACTAAAACCAGAGGAGGATACAGCCAAAAAAGAGAATATGAGCCAGTCTCCTTAATGAACAAAGAAGCAAAAATACTAAGAGTACAATTGCTGGTTCATAGGTTAGATATACATTTAACATTTTCCTTCATATTCTTTTTTTTTTTTTGGTGGAAACCAGGGATTGAACTGAGGCCCTTGTGCTTGCCAGGGAAGCACTTATTCCACTAAGCCATCTCCCCAGCCCTACATTTAACATTTTAAGAAAGTGTCCAACGGAATTTTATCATGGCTGTGCTATTTTAAATTCATGCTAACAATTTATGATAATTTAAATTTGTGCACATTTTTACCAGCTGTGCCTATAATGTCAACTTGCCTAGATTCTGTGTTGTTTTTTTTTTTAGGCCATCTCAGCCTGCCCTGAGGTGGGGCTGGCACAGCGTGTGGGGCCAGGAATGCAACCGCTGTCCCCTGAGCCTGCCAAAGCTCGCTGAAGATGGTTCAGCTATCTCTAGGGCCCCAACTTGCCTAGATTTTTAAACGGCCTGGGAGTTTGTACAGTACACTTCTGAGTGTCCGGCTGCACTGTGGAGGCACGACCCTGGGCAACGTGCATGACTCTGGCTTGTTCCTCTTGGGCGCTGCTCCCCGCTCTGGCTTTCGGCTGCCATGAACCGAGCAAGCTCACCATGTCCCCCCTTTCTTCCATGATGCTCAGGCTTTGGAGCCAGCTCCCCATGGACTGAGTTCCTGGAAACTGTTAGCCAATTCTCCTCCCTTCAGAGGTGTGTGTCAGGCGTTGTGTCCCAACAACAGCAAAGCTGACTAACAAACCAGCACTAGGAGTTGTGTACATCTTCATTGTAGCCATCCTATTGGCTGTGAGTTTATGTCTCCTGCGATTTTAATTTGCATTTATCTAATGCTAAAAACATTGCATATTTAAAAAATATATTTGTTGCTATGTGCAAAATTTCAAATCTTCTGTTTTTTATAATTGTTTTCTCATAATGAAATTTAATTTTTTAGAAAAATGTATATATTTGGTACAGGATCTCACTATGCAGCTTGGACTTGTAGGGATCCTCCTGTTTCAGCCTCCCTGGCATTGGGATTACAAGCATATGTCACCACACCAAGTTCTGGTGGCTGGCTGGTAGGCCCAGGCTGAGGCCAGCACGGCACATGGTACCAGGGATGGAACCCAGTCCTTGTGCTCGCCTTGGCAGGCGCTTAGACTGCTGAGCTATCTCCATGGCCTGAAACTTTGCTTTTAAATTTATAATACATATCCTTAGTTATCCCATACACTCAAGTGGTACTTTGTTACGTCTTCTATGTCATAAAGCAGAATTTTATGTTTGCATTTGTCTCTTTGCTTTTATACTATATTATAATTTTACTTTTACTTCTACATATGATATAAACATTATAACACACCTGCACACACAAAGATCATACTGTCTCACTAGTGTAAGAACCTGAAAAGGAAATAAAATCTGAAAGGTACAGTAGGCACTGTGAAGGGAAAGAATGTGCTCAGCAGGAGGAAAAACTGTGATGAGGAAACGGACAAAAGAAAGAAGGGGGAAATATATATATATATATATATATATATATATATGTATGCGAAGAATAGTTTGGATAATTGTACTGCTGATTTCTGTTGGTCTATTGAAAGGAGCAGTTAATGCTTAATTTTTTTAATTTTTAAAACTTTTTATTTCTACTAATTTTGCAAGTTTGTGTCTGGTAACCTAAACAACTAATTTGAAGATAATGTTATGAAATACAACAACCACTGTCGAATTCCTATTGCTTTATTTAATGAAATTTTATATCATTTCTAATATTCTTTTTTTTTTACTATTTTGAATTCTTTAAAAAATGAAAAGAATAGTTTATTTTAAAAAGATATTTAAATAAGAGTTGTCATACTTTCTGATTCTAGCGTACTTTTTCCTTTGCATAGATACAAATATCTATTTGATTTCATTTTTTTTTAATTTGAGGTATAAGTCTGTGACTGATAATTTTTCAATTTATAATTTTTTTTCAAAAAAAAATCTCTATTTTGCCTTTAATTTTAAAGGTATTTTGTTGGGGGTAAAAATCTAGATTGGCAGATGATTTTTTTATAGTTCTTTAAAAATATTTCCCCATTGCTTTTTAACACCTTATTTCTCCCATCCAAGTACTCACCAGGCCCGACCCTGCTTAGCTTCTGATGTCAGACGAGATCGGGTGCGTTCAGGGTGGTATGGCTGTGGACAAACACATTATTCCTGATATGAAGTTGGATGTCATCTTTAACTTTGTTCCTCTGTACATGTGTCTTTTTCTCTAGCTTCTTTAAAAATTATTAATATTATCACTAGTTTAAGTGAGTTTTTTTTTTTTACAACACACAGTGTAGTTTTCTTTATGTCCTCTGTATCTGAGGTTATTTAAGTTTCTTGGATGTGCAACTTTGTACTTTTCAACTAACTTGGAAAATATTTAGTCATTACTTATTTTTTGAATTAGTGAAGGTTACTGGCACATTTTAGGTATTCATAATGATGACAATCATGGGGCATTTGCACCTGTACATGATATGTCTTCAATCTTAACTAATGTGTTTATTAATAGGTTTATTCTTTTTTCCCCATAATTTTATTGATAAACAAATAGCAATGAGACAGTTTCAAATCAAATT
>NDGN011526972.1:0-11121 GCA_002564285.1 Tympanoctomys barrerae
TAAGAGAAAATAGCTGTATATCTATCCTAACTATTTTGTATATACAGATATAAAATGGTCCTTTATTTATATTCCCCTTTTTTATTTTGTCAGATATGGGTTTCCCATTGCCATTAAAATATTGTAGATGTGTGAAAACAAGGTACAAAAGGTAAAGCCATATTAACATGCTGAGTTATAAAAGGCTCCAGTCAACAACTTCTGAGATTGCCAATCCTACAGATAACCCACTACTATTATGAACCACTGGACTATATTGGATTATTTTGCTGAACTCACACACCTACTATATGTAAATGGCAAGAGGTCATTCTTCTTTGGAGAAAGGTCAGAAGCCGCACAGTGAAAGAACTGGGTGAGGCACACTGCAGGGTTTTAGAACATGCTTTTCTATGGAACAGCACTGGGTGGTGCATTCCCAGTATTTTTCATGCATTTCATAAAGACACCTGAAAGGATTCTCGGAACTGATCCAGCAAGTGCCAAGAATGAGGGGAGGCATGTGTTTGAGGTGAAGGTGTTTTGAGGGCTAGAATGCCTAAAGTTTAAATTAAACAAACTATCATGTCTGTGTCTTATACCATGAATAGCTGCAAAGACAATATGCAATATATTAATTATTGTAACTGTCCTACTAACCCCCATTGCTATTTCATTCTCAATAAAATTAATTTAAAAATAAAATATAAACATTCACCATATATTTTGATTGCACCATATATATGATCATAGAATAGCAGTTTTTATTGGAAATTATGTGTCCAAAAGAACACAAGTATATTTCTGAAAAAAATGAAATCTAGGTTAAAAAAAAGAATGAAAAAAGCCAGGCATGGTAGTTCTCATCTATAATCCCAAGCATTAAAGAGGCTGAAACAAGAAAATTTCTGCAACTTTGAACTACATAAGGAGAACTTAAAACAAAACAAAACAAAATACAAAATAAACAAAAGAGTGATGTCCTCTATATATCACATACTGAAGTAATATTTTATTTTTGAATGTTTCAGATCAGATGTAGGTTAATTGAGAATAAATTTGCATTGGAACTAGTATTTAAATATTCAATAATGAAAATTAAACTAATTCCACTGTGAAAACAGTGTGTTAATAGAATGTATTGATATGTACAGAGCTGTCTAGGACTTGTCCTTATCTCTTCATTTGGCTTTAAGCAATGCATATTGGTCTAGCCAAGGTGCTAGTGGAAATTTTTTGACAATGGCAGGCTGTTTTCCCAGAACCCCCACCTTCTCCTCCCTGGTGAGCCAGGTCAAGAAGGCATGAACAGCCCATGCTTCACACTATGGGCTGAGATTGAGCCTCCAGCCTCGAGGTAGAGGCTATGACTTTCTTTAGCTTGAAAGGTTATGCTTCAGAACTGAAGCACCTATCCCAAAACTTCGATATTGTCTCAAATGTGAAATGCAGATTACTCTTTTGCATATCCTTCTCTCTGCGTATTGCAGGAGTGAATGAAGGTCCTCTACCTAGTCCAGCTCATGGGACTCACCTACTTCCCATCATTCTTACAGTCACTAGTTTCAAACTATTCCTTTCCTCATCAATGAATAAAACCCAGGTTTGGCCTTGGATTGAAGCCTTTGTTCTGGATATCCTCCATCATGGCTGGATTTAGGACCTTTTGGTTCCCCATAACTACAAATATGCCTTAGTGTCTTTACTTTTGATGTGGTTGTATTGAGAATGGTAGATTTGGATTAACTTGATGGGATACCAGTAACTTTTCTATGGGATTAAAAGTACAAACTTCTCAGACCAAGATGAGGACCAGGAATAGCTCAATATATCTAGAATTAAACATGTCTACAACTAATTTTGTAGAACAATATATCCTTTCTGTTCATCACTTCTTTGTTTCAACAGTGACCTGTTATATGCCTTTATTATTGTGCCTTCTATTCTGTGTTACTGAAGTGCAGATTTGAATAGAGGTCTGCTTAATCCAGAATATTCTTCCATATCTGTTGGTCAATGCACACAGTTGTTATCATGCTATAGTGACTTTAAAATCATTTTATACAGTGCTTTGCCCAACGGATCCATTCCATAGTCCCACTTAAACCCATGATTCTGTCATGCTCTCTAGCTATGCTTTCAAAATGTTGGAAATATTTTTAACCTCTTTTATATACTCTCTATTCCTTTTCAAATGTCATTTTCTAATCTGCTCCAAAATTTAGCTCCAAAACTTTTGTGTGGACATACCAAAACCATTATAGTGAACTTAATATTATCTTATTGTTGTTAATATATTTTGAGTAAATGTTTGTTATTCTGATAAGAATTTTATTGTATCACTCCAATTACCAGATTTTCTATCCCATTATAGATTTTAAGTTCCTTGAGAAAAACATTCATTTCTATTGCTTCTTTGTGTCTTCAACATTTAATGCTCCACTGACTGCTGAATGGGTGTGATTATACACTTTGTAACAAAGCAGGTGTAGCTGCACAATGTCTTTGATAAAGCAGAAAAGACCAAGGCATGCCAGATTTTAATGGCCCATGAAAATTTATCATCTTTTTAAATCAAGATTCCATCAAAGAAAGGAAATAGAACTTTCATCTTATCTTCTAAAATATATATTTTAACATAAATTTGGATTAGGAAAAACACTTTCCTCCTCTCTTTTAAATTATAATCTCATTGATCTTGAACTTTACATATTGACAGTCCCATATTTTTAAATTATGGCAATATCTTTTCTTATTTTGCTTTACTATATAGAGTCATTAGTAGCAATCATACACTTAATAATCAAACCTTTAACATTTGTAACTAATGAGAATACCTTTTAATGTATAAAATTACCTATAAAAATAAAAATTTGCAGTAGGACTATGGAGATAGCTCAGCAGAATAAGTACCTGCCTGGCAAATGCAAGGTCTCAAGTTTGATTCCTGGTACAAAAGGAAGAAAGAAAGAAAGAAAGAAAGAAAGAAAGAAAGAAAGAAAGAAAGAAAAGAAAGTGTCGTATGATAATGTACAGTATTGGTGGATAGCTTCTATTAAGCTAAGTGAGTTCCTAATACACACTGAATGTAATTTAAATATTTTAGTATATTTTATGTAATTTGTTTCCATTTCTTTAATTCATGTTTTGTTTTGTTCTGTTTTTGCAGTACCAGGGATTGAACTTAGGACCTTGTGCTAGCCAGGCAAGTGTTTATTTTACTGAGCTTCTCCCTGGAAAATTACATGTTCTGGAATTTTGTTTTAAATGTAGAAAACTTTAAAAAAATAAATAATTGTGGAAAACTTGACATGGCCATGATGTTTTTTCAAAAATATTTTCTTTCAGCCTCTAAGCTTCGTTCTCCTGATATTTCATGGGGACTTTCCAAATCAAATGCTATAGCTCTTCCTTTTGTCCACAAAATCTTTCCTGAGCCGCACATCTCCACAACTCCTTATTCGATAGCACTTTTATTTTTATTTGACCATAAAAACTGAAAAAAAAATTAATGGGCAGGCCCACGCTGGTTGTGGAAGAGAAGAATGGAAGCGTCCTAGGTTTGAAGACCTCAGGTCTTCCTGTGTCCTGGTAGACATTGGTATTTAGGCTCTATTTTCTCAGGATTCCAACAGAGACTCAAACTGGCAACTGTCTAGTTGTTTACAGACCTTTGACCTTGGAATGGTTCAGCACCATTGATCTCTTATCTTCTTGGCTGAGCATCTATAGGATCCATTGCCTGTCCAGTGAGCTGATGGCCATTGTGGAATCTCCTCATTCTGATCCTGTTAGTCTACTGAATAAATTCCATTGCACAATTAAATACATTTCCATTGATTCTGTTCTTCTAAAGAATCTAACCTAATACAGATTTTGATAACACTGGTGGTTCTAAAGAAACAGAATTATAAGGATGAATTCTTTCAATTGATTTAGAGGTTCCTGGAGATGGCTCTATAATTTGATGAGACCTAAATTTGCCACCCATGGGTTCTCCTTCTGCTAATGCGGAGTACTGATAGTCTGTGATTTGAGCTATTTATTATGCAAGATAGATATAATTGATTATCTTAATTTTATATGTTGATATTGTAATTTAATATCTTAATTTTGTATAATCTGAGCAATTTAATAACTGTATGTACAATACTTTGGGGCATTTTTGGAAGTGTAACATATAATCATCTTCACTAGCTTCTCTTAGTAGCTTTGGGTAAACTACTAAAAAAAAATAATGAGATCAGAGATTCAAATTCCCAGTTCTAGATACACATAAACAATCTAAAGTGTGTTTTTCTAGTATATCCTGAAGAAGAATTTCCTCTCTTTTAATCATAAGTCTGAAATTTTTGAAAACAAAAAACAAACCCTCATACTCTGTGATTGACTAAATTACAGTGTGAAGTTAAGGCTCAGTTTCAAAGATTCTTTCCAGCTAAGATGGGTAGGGGTGAGTAGAGAATAATTGGACCCTTTAAAAGTTTGAGAGGATATGACAACCCTGGGGACTTTGAACATCTAAAATCTGATGAATTTATTTTTCTAGAGGAGGAGTTTTCTCCACCTTTAGTGGTAAAGGCATCTCTGCTTCTACCCTTACTTCATGTAGTGTTATTGGTCTGGGGTGAGGAAACTAATCCCATATTATCTATGGAAACAGTAACACTGTTTCCTGATGCCATTAACAAACCAAGACAATTTAAGCCTCCTTGGGACATACCCTTATCACTCACTTTTACTTTGGGGCCTCCAGGCTCGGGCCTCAGAAGGCTCCTAAATGGAAAGCACACAGCTTGACCACAGAGGAGATATGTGAAACTACCAAAAACTTTTTGAACTTTCTAATTCTTACAATCAAGGTCTAGACAACAGGTATAGGAATGGATTTTAAGGTGTAGAGTAATGACAGAAGGAACATAAACATGAATCTAACTGTATTTATTTGTATGGGTCCATCAAAAACAGATTTTGGATTTAAGGTCATAGTTCATGGGTTTTAAAATGTACTATTAATTTACTTGGTAGGTTGACTTGAATATGAATCAAAAAAGTCCCACTGTATATGAACTGGAGGTGGCTGGCTGATGCTCTTAGGCTTGTTGGTGATGAAAGCATTCTAAGGGTCAGAGACATGAGAATGCTAGAGTGGATAAAAAGTAGGATCTACTTCACACTGAGATGACCCAGAAAATGTGCACTTTATTGATACTTTAGAGACATATTTGTGAGGGGAGTAGCAGCCAGTATTCTTGAGGAGCTCTGTCATTGCTGTTCACTATATGTCACACATTATGATGAGGCCTATAGTCATTTAATTGGGAAACTGAAATGTGATGGGGATAATTGGGTTGCAGAGTGGCAAGGGTCAAGTGACAGCACACAATCACTGATGGCAAGGTGGTGAACTTACTGTAATGGCCATTAGAGGCAAAACAATGGTCAGAGTGGTCCAAATTTGTAGACGTATGGTATGTGCTAATTAATCACGCTGTTCTTAGCAGTGAAACAGACAGAAATCCTATGAAATTTTTACTGAATTTATATAAGCAGAAAAATGTTAGGGCAAATGAATAAAAATCTACCTTAGCAACAGAAAATCGCAGCTTCTCAATCAGTTCCTAGACTTGAGCCATTTTATAAACCTAGAACTCCTTGAAAAAAGGAGAAGCTGAGTCCCCTTCAGGAAGAAACTTATATTACCAGAAAGTTTCTTGAAGGACCAGGGTAACCATATATTGGAGAAAAGGAAATGGCCAGTTGTTTAGAGTACCACTGGATACTGGTTCTGTACTAGAGCTGATTCCAAGAGATCCACATCATTATGGCTCTCCAGGAATGGAAGGAGCTGGGATCAATTGAGTTTAGCCAAGGGTCCACTCACAATGTGTCCAACAGATCCCAGAATCCATCTTGTGATCAATTCCTAAGTTTTAGAATGTATAATTATGATAGAGATATTTAGCACCTGGCAGAATTCCCGTACTTGTACCCTAGGCTGTACATTGAAAGAGGACATTACAATGGTAAAGGCCAGATGGAAGCTATTAGAGTTACTCCTACTTGCAAAAAGGGCAAATAAAAGCAAAATATTGCATACTTGCAGGATATGCAAAGATTAGTGATACCATTAAGGACTTGAAAGAGGCAGAGGCGGTGGCTGCTGTCACAGCAGCATTTAATGCTCCTATTTATCCTGTACAGAAGAACAATACATCTTGGAGAATGATGGTAGATAGCCATGTGTTTAAGTGGTAAGTCTAGTTGTGGCTACTGTACTAGGTGAACTCCTTGCTTGAGTAGGTTAACATATGTTTTGGTATCTGACATGCAACAATTGATTTGACAAATGCCTATCTCTCAATATCTGTCTATAAGACTCACCAGAAGAAATTGGCTTTACACTGGCAAGGTGAGAAATATATCTTTCCCATTCTATTCCAGGAATATTCGAACTCTTTAGCCCTGTATATCACAACTTAGTTCATAGGGATCTTGACCACCTTTTTCTTCCACAAGGCATCGCACTGGTCCATCACATTGATCACATTATGTTTATTGGACCAAGTGAGCAAGAAATGGCAACCACTTGGACTTGTTAGTAAAAGATTTTCACATAACAGAATGGAAAATAAATCTAACTAAAATTTAAGGGGCTTGTACCACAATGAAATTTGTAGGAGCACAGTGGTATGGGACACAAAGAAATAGTCATTCTACAGGGCAAATGGTGGACCAAAGGCAACAATTTATCCTTTAGAAGGATAAAATTGAGAAAGAAGCACAATGCCTAGTGAATCTGTTTGGATTTTGGAGGCATCACATTTCTCATGTGAGTCTATTGCTCTACCTATTTATCATGTGTTATGGCTAGTATCTGAATGTCCCCTCAAAGCTTCATGAATTTGTAGGTTGCTGGATCACCTTCACATGGATAAGGATTAAGGGTGTGATACTGGAATTGAGGGTATGAGTACTGGATTAAGCCCCTAACTGGTTTAATACAGTTTTGGGTGTGGGTAATGGTAAGCCCCACACTGGGTATGTGAAGCTCCACCCAAAAGGCTTGTGGCCTTGATGGATAAAGGGAAAAGAAAAGCATGCTGCTGCTGCTATTTTCTGCCTGTCACTCCATGGATTGTTTCTCCATTACCAGGTCCATCTACTCTCCTTCCCTGCCTTGGAGCATTTAAGTTATATTGGAGGTGGCCCAAGTACCAATTGTCCTTACCATGTAGATATGGCTTCATTGGTATACTTAGTTGACAGGAAACAAATCAAAACAAAACAACAGCTTGGATATGATTTACAAATGCTTCTTCACATTATATAAGTAATACCTGAAAGTGGAGAGTTACAGCACCACCATCCTTTTCCAAGACAGCCCCGAAAACAGTGGTAAAAGGAAATTGCCATTTTGACATTTTGACCTGGTGACACATTTTTCTTGGCAGAAAAAATGACCAGACATGAAGTTACCTACCAATTTATTGGCAATAACTAATAGTCTTATGGATGGACAAGAACTTAGAAGGTATATGACTCGAAAATTGGTGAAAAAGACATTTGAAGGAGAGGTACGTCTCCACTCAGCCTAAGAGTGTAGAGGTAAATGTGTCTCACACAAGTACTTAGCGAAAAGCAACCCAGAAGAAAATGAGAATAATAAAGTGGTTAAGATGACTCATCCTACAGATAGTACTCATCCTCTTCCTTAGTGACCATTTTCAAGCCCAGTGGGCTCCATGAGAAAATGGCCATGGTGGCAGTGTTAGAGTTTCTGCCTCTCAGAAATATGGACTTCCACCTCAACTGACTGCTCACCAAGGCTGACAAGGCTGCAACCACTGCTGATTATGAAGTCCACCAGAAGCAGAGACCAACAGTTCTTAGGACCAGCACCAATCTTAGGATGGCCATCCTGCCATACTGAGATAGATGGACTATATGAGACGTATTTGTTTGCATAATGGAAAGGACAGAGCTATTTGTCATCCTTGCATGTAATGCTTATGCCAAAGCTACCATCTCCGTGGACTTACACAATGCCTCCTCCACTGTCATGGTAGTGTGGACAGTGTTGCTTCTGCTTTTTTTTGGTGGAACTGGGGATTGATAGTGTTGCTTCTGAATAAAGAGCATGCTTTACAGTCAAAGAAGAGAGCAAGTGGGTTCATGCTCAGGAAATTCACTGTTCTATAAGCAGCTAGATTGATAGAAGAGTGGAGGCCATTTACAAATGTTGATACAGTGCAAGCTAAGTGAAAATACCTGGCTGGGCTTTGGCAAGGTTCCCGGAACATAAATTATTCTCAGAATAGTTATCATATATACTTATATAATATATGGTACTCTTTATGCCACAGTCAAAATTCATGGGTCTGGGAATCAAAATGTAGAATGACACCACTCACCAATACCTCTAATAACTCTTTAGCAAAATTTTTCTTTCCTGTTTTCACAGCTTTTGCTCTTCTAGAATAGTTGTCTTAGATGCAGAGGCAGGTGATGATGCTTCCAGAATGAACTAGAATCTAAGATGTCCTCCTGGTAAGTTTTGGTTCCTCATAAAGCTTTGAGTCAGCAAGATAAAAAAAGAGTCACAACGTCAGCAGGGCTAACTTATCTAGATCTCCCAAGGGAAATTGGACTACTAACCCACAGAAGAAGTAATGGAAAATATGTTAGAAGCCCAAGAGCCCATAGGACATCTCCTGGTATTACAATATTGTGTTATTAAGGTCTATGGAAAACTATAGCAAACCATCCCAGACAGGATGATTAATGGCCCTGAACCTTCAGGAATGAGTGTGAGTTACCCAGCAGGTAAAGAACCGAGACCTGTGGAGGCACTTCCTGACTGCCAAGGGGCTACAAAATGGGTAGTACAATAAAGTAGTCACAAATACCAGCTACATCTAGCTCACCAGATACAGAAATAACAATTATAATTGCTATGAGTATTCTTTCGTATATGTAATACATTTGTGCATATTTACATGCAGTTTTTCTTTCTTTGTAATAATATCGACTGACTTAACATCAGTACTCAGTATTGCTAAATCTGAATTATAATATGTAAGCTATGTTGTGTCTCAAAGTGTAAGCATCACCCAAAGAAAAACTTGGCCTTCATGCTCTGTTCATGTGTTTCGGTCTGTGCACAGAATTGTTGTATCATGTTAGGCATGATTATGAACTTGCTGATATACTGGAGATTATGTGAGGTTTAAACAGATGTGTCTGGCTGCAAAGTTGACATGAGCAGGACTGTGACTTTTATCACTATATATCAACCTAAAGGGGTTAAAGCATGTCCAGCAACTTAGTAAAGCACAGTTCTGTGTGTCTCTCTGCATGGCTGGCATATACAAATGCAGCAAACGTTAGGCATCCCCGTAGTAGAAAGCTCTAACCAACAGACTGGATCTTGATAAAAAAGAAGAAAAAAGTGCCCATTTTTGAAAAGCTTCTCTCTTCTTCTTGAGTGGATCTTGCCTTTGTTGACAGCACCACTGGGCATTGGGCTATGGGACTCCTGTTGATCGTCTTCCCACACAATCTAATACCAGTGCCCCTCCTGTGAACTGCCGTGCCTTTGATCCTGGACTGGTGCTGCAGCCTTCATGCCTCATATTCTGCAGCTGCCATCATGATGGCTGAGCAGTCTCTGGATCCTCTGGTTCTCATGCATGTAGCATTGTGGGGTCTCAACAATGCAAGCTTTCAAACTGCAAGCCTACCCCATAAATAAGAGCTCTTGCACTTATACATGTGTTTGCTATTGATTCTAGTCATTAAAAAGCTCTAATTCAGTCAAGTGTATTTCTGATTCTTTCTATGTAATAGTGTATAGTCGTACATTTACAAAGAGATTAGCAGCATCCCATTGTTTATAATTTTACATAGAATTAGAAGTGATACACTGTCCCTGGCTTCTCTTGCATAATTTGTATTTGTTAGATTAATCTTTTTCATGTAAATATATTGGCATGCATTGTATGAACAGATCGCATTTTTATCTAATACACAGACATCTGGGATGTTTCTAATGTAGGGATATTACTCATGCTGTTGTAATGTCTATTCTGGTACCTATCTTTTAGTATACATCAGCTCCTGATACATAGAAGTCAGTGGATCATAGCATACACTTTTATTGTACTTTAGTCAAAACTACCACAAAATTTATTTAAAGATTCTGAACTGGTTTGGGGAAATAACTCAGTGGTCTGAATGACTACCTAGCAAGTACAAGGTCCCAAGTTCGATCCCTACTACAGCATTCTATGCCAGCCCTGCAAACCTGGATGAGCTGTGTCAGCCTGAAATTGTGTGTGGTGATGCACACCTGTAATCCCAGCTCTGGGGAGGCTGAGACAGGAGGGTCACTGCAAATCTGAGCTGCATAGTGAGACTCTGCACCAAATAAATAAATAAATAAATAATTCTGGACCAACTTGCATTTCCAGTGACCATATATGAGGGTTCCTTTAAACCATACTCTTTCTCACACTCCATGCACTCTCTTATTTTGAATTTCGTTGTATCTGACCCATTTAACAAAATGCAGTAGTGTTGTGTTTCATTGTGATTTCAATTTCAGTGTGTTGGAGACTAATGAAAATTGGCTAGTTTGCATTCATTTTCCATCTAGATATTTGCTTTCATAAATTATTATTCAATTTCTTTCTTTTCTTATTGAGATATTTACTTTTTATTAGCCTGTAGTAATTTTTCCTGCAGTTTTGATCCATTCTTTATACATGGAAATGTACAAATGTATATTTAACTATTTCAGTAAACTCTTAATAATACATACATCTGTATATATATCTGTATATATATATATATATATATGTAATCCATAGTCTCCCAATTTTTGCAGTGAAATTGTGTTTTGGTTAATAGAGATTTTAAACTTTATTGTAGTTTGTCCATCAATTTTTAAATTCTTTTATTATAATTTTATTTTATTTTAAAATGTCAAAGCAAAACCAAATGGGCTGGGGAGATAGCTCAGTAGAATAAGCCCTTGCTTGGCAAGGGCAGGGTCCTGAGTTCAATCCCTGGTTCCACAAAAAAAGAAAAAGAAAAACCAAGAATAAAAATCAGAAACAAAGACAGAAACAGGGTAACATA
>NDGN011526979.1:351-37124 GCA_002564285.1 Tympanoctomys barrerae
TCCATCCATCCATCCATCCATCCATCCATCCATCCATCCATCCACCCATCCACCCATCCAGCTACTTGCCCACTCAACCATCTACTCTCACATCCACCCATCTATCCACCCCAGCTATCCACTCAGCCATCCATCCTACTGCCTACCTATCCATCCAGTCACCACCCATCCATCCGCCTATGTACCTGCACAACCAATAATGCCCTCCAAGTGGCCCCTGTGTAACCAGCACTGTGCAGCACTTTGCAGTCCAATGGGGAACAGAAGCTGGCCGTGCTCCACGGATGGTTCATCTCTGAATGAATGAAGAAAGGGCCTTCAAGAGGCTCCTGAAGGGGAGCTCTTGCTAATCTCCTGGTGTTGATCCCAGTGTTAGCTCTTTTGAAGAAAACCAGTGAAGTTAACCCTCAAGTGGCAAGTCTTCAAACCATGATTTTAAGCCAAAATTTTGTCTGTAAGGATTTTAAAAGTTAAATGAAATGTCAATTTCATATTTGATAATTTGGTAACAACTTTGATTTCTGAAGTGAATCTTCAGACACGAACACTGCAATGTTTATCTTTAAATGTGTTTAAAATGGCAGGCTTCGCAACCTCTCCTCCAGAGAACCCAGACCCGCGCGCCCGGCCCCTCTGCGAGCGCGGCAGGGAGCCGCAGAGCCCCAGGCGCTTGCCAGTTGCTTTTGGCGGCCTCGGCAATGCCAGGAACCATATGGAAACCGAGAAACTCAGCGAAAGATCTGGAGGCTTTGTCTGTGTGACAACAAATAGTCCGATATTTGGAAACAAGACATCTTCAACTAAATCTTGAGTCATCCTCTGGAAATCCCTAAATGGAACCTCAGAGGAGTTCGTGTTGTCACCCATTTCATCTCCTTCTTCTCTATTTTCTTCCTGGATGATTCATTCGACAATCACTCCCCTGTCTGCAGCTCTAGCTCTAATGGTCTCCTCAGCACCAAGTCTCAAGTCCTCCTAGCGCCGCTGCTGGTGTGGTAGCGATGGTTAGGCCTCAGCAAGAGTCTGCGTCCTAAGCAAAAAAACAGTCTGTGTCCTCTCATTTCTCCTAGCCGCCCCCGCAGCGGGGACAGAGGCTGTGAGCCTGGGCTCTGGGCAGAGGGATGTGAGTGGCAGAGTGCCTTCTAAATCCCGTCCTTACAAAGCTTCCTGGGATTCTGTGGCTCCTGTCATGTGACCAAGAGCCACTTGCTCTGGGTGGCAAAGCTACGGGCAGGAGGAGGGTCGCACGCTCTCCATTCGAGTGGACTTCATGAACGAGGGACGTGATCTTCTTGGGGCACACACTGGGACTGGCCCCACCTGCTACTGCAGTGCAGCCTGGCCTATGCTGACCTCCAGCTCCAGGATGGCCTTCGACAACTCAGGCTCAGTGTTCAAGGTTGTGCCTGGCACCCTCTCTTCAAATTTGTCCTCTCCTAGACCACTGGGAGCTCCAGGTCTTCACCTCCACACCCTCACCTCCTCCACTCCTGGACCAACACTAGCTTCCAGGTTGGTCTCTCCCTCAGTTTTAACCATGTATTCCTTTTCTTGCAAGTCCTAGAAGGTTCTTCTTGACCTTGTAATAGAATGCAGACTTTTCAATACCTGAATTCATTAACTTTTCATTGCTAGGACAAAATCCCTGTCATGCACACCTCAGAGGAGGCGCAGTTCCTGGTGGTCCAGGCCACAGTCAGCTGGCTCCAAGGCATCACGGCAGAAGGCTGTGGTGGAAGACAGCTGCTCATCCTGAGGAGGTCAGGCAGGGAGAGCCACAGAGCCAGGGAGAGAGGAGGGGCCGGGGCAGAACGCACTCTTCAGGGGTCTGTTCCAGGCCACTGTTTCCTCCCATGGGGACCCGCCCAGCACACTCACCTGCACACCCACCAATGGATTAAGCCACCGAGGCCAGCACCGGTGTGGCCCAGTTCACTCAAGGCCCTGTGTCCGTCCCCTGGGGGTCCAGCCCTCGGTGCATGAGACTTTGGGGGACACTTCCTACTTAAGCCATAAAAGAACCTGAGACCTGTAGCCTCTGGACCCTGCCTTTCCCTCCAGCGGTATTGTCACCCTGTCCTCTCTCCGGCAGGCTGTTCACTGATCCCTGTGGAGCCACCAAGCTATGTCTCTGTCCCTCTGTTTATCAGTGACCAGGCTCTGACTCATCACCTCAGCCCACCTGGATGTATTTTCTTCAGATGCCAACACCTCAGGCAGAGTGACCTCTCCCCCCTCTTCCTTCCGCTGCGCTCAGCACGTATGTCCATAATAACCTGTGTTCTCTGGGGTGTCTCTAGTTGTTAAGCAGAAACAAAGAGCTACAGGGTTAAAAAACTGGGTGGGGGGAAGCCATGGAATGAATGAAGCCAGAACAGTTTTTAAGTCATAGAGCATTTCAGTCCTTAATCTGCCCCCGTCAGCTGGTGCTGGAGCAGTGACACGCAGTCTGTGGCTCTTTTGGGGGTTAGTGATCTGTGAGAGTCCTAAGGCAGCCCCTCTTCTCATTTCACAGATGGGGAAACCGAGGCCCAGAGCACACAGCTGGTGAGGGGCCATGTGGAGAGAGGGAGGAGGAATGAGAGCAGGCGGAAGGTGCTGCTGGGGAGCCGCTGTCCCTGCAGAAGGTGGCGCCCGCCGGCGGGAGGACTTCCTGCTTGGCTCCCCTGTGAGAGCTGTGGGTTTGTGAGGGACTGCACACTGCGTCCAGCCGGGTCTGGGACTGGGCTGAAGATGGCAGCGTGGGACATCAGGGACCCTGGCTTCAGCCTGCAGAGGGTGTTCCTTGGGACTCGTCATTGTGCCCTGTTGGAGGCCTAGTTTTTGCGGCACACGCTGCAGCCGTCTCAGGTGTTCTGAGCATCAGGCATGCGCGTGGTTATCTGCACGGGACACCCTGGCTTAGGTGTGCTTGCCTGTGTCCCCCAGGGTCACTGTGACAGTGCTTAGTCCCCACTACTGAGAAGTGGCACCAAAGTGGGGCTGAGTGGGAGGTCCTTAGGGCCCCAGAGCCCCAGCTGTCATGGTCCTCCAGTCCCTCTCACTGTCCCTGCCTCTGCCAGAGCCTGTCTGTGCTCCTACCAGAATATGAGCCTGAGAGGGTGAGTTTGGGCCTGGGGCTTCCCTGCCATCTCCCTTGGGGGATGAAACCATGCCAGGCACACAGTAGGTGCTTCATCAGTATGTGGTGGATGGCAAGGTAAGCCAGTTCCTTATGCTTTCCACCTCAGGGCCTGGCTGGTCCACAAAGGTGGGTCCAAGGGACAAGCTGTTCCTGACTGGGCGCCAGCACAGCAGCAGGAAGTCCTTCAACACGTGCAGACCTGGCCCTTCTGAACTGCTGCTTCCCTGCCCCCCTCCATGGCCTCGCTCTGTTGCCTAACCCTTTGATAGCAAGGCTGTCACACTTGTCACTGAAAGTCATTAGGTGACTTCTTTGTGACCCCTGACACCCTGCCTGTCCAGAGAGAAGAAACTGAACTTCTCAGCTGGGCAGGAGCTGGGGTCAAGAGTGGCCTGGGGGCTTCAAGCAGCCAGGACGGCCGCACTTCCTCCCAGTGGTGCCAGTCGGGCCTGGACTTCTCACCCACCAGAGGCCAACTCTGCCCACTGAGATGTGCAGTTCAAGCACTGTCACATTTATAAAGATAAATTAAAATATTATCACTAGAGATCTTCAATAATTTAGAAAAGCTGGGGACTTCTGATGAGCAAGTGGTCTGATTAAGTGCAGGAAACACAAAGTGCCTCCCCCCCAACCTGCCGCCCCGGGGACACAGCGCTGTCATGAAGTCAGCAGGCGGGTGTGGCTCTCTGGGGAGGGGTTTGCACAGGGCTCAATGGAGCGCCCACTCACCTTCTGTGGAAAGCATCATTTATTGTGGTCCTACTAATGTGCCGGGTCTTCAGCTTCTACTTCCTCTTGAGTCTTTCTTCTCCTCTAAGTTTCTTTTTGTTTGACTTTCTTATTTTTTATTTCTTCTTTTTTAAAAAAAATTGGGACAAAAACCAGATGTGGTGGCACATGCCTGCAATCTCAGCACTTGGGAGGCTGAGGCAGGAGGACTGCAGTGAGTTCCAGGCCAGCCTGGGCTACATGTGAGCGCAAGGCCATCCTGAACTGCATAGCAAGATCCTGTGTCAACAACAACAACAACAAAAAACAAAGCAGAAGGGAAGAGGAGATCCCACCAAATTGCACACGCTGGCCGTGAACTTGTGATCCTCATGCCTCAGCTTCCTGAGTGGCGGGGATTACAAACATACAGCACATTACAAAAGGTGGTGCAGAGACTGGGGATGCAGCCCAGCGGTAGAACACTTGCTTAGCCTGCGCAAAGCCCCAGCTTCAATCCCTGGCCCCGGGGCAGGGTGCTCACAGCCCGCCCGGTGCACATTTGAACCACCCAGGGAATTTAGGGGTGACAGAATGATGGGGTCCCAGCCTCGGAAGGCCTGGGGCAGAACCTGGGCACTGGGGTTTTCCCGCAGTCTCCCCACATGGCTCTGAGGTGGTCTAGGGAAGAGGTGCAGGCACTGTTGTGCTGCCTGGCGCTGGCACCATCACTGCTGCCTTCTGCCCTCGGCCCAGACAGCAGCTCTCCGTCCCTTAGGTGCCCAAGCTCCTCTTGAGAACCTGCTCCCTTGTGTCACTTGCTATCCCTTGTGCCAAGCTGTGGAGTTGACAGGAGCGGGGACGGGCTGTTACTCTGCCTGGAGCCCGGTGTACACCCTGGAGCTGGGGGCAGCTTGTGAGGAGGGCCAGCAACTGGCTTCCTGTCTTAGGCCCTGGGCGCTGTGTCACAGAGGGACAGGGTGCCACATTTGTCTGATGCATGGTGGCACCTGCAGGGGTGGGTGAACCATGCTCCTTCACACTCGCTCTCAGGGCTCCTCCGAGTTGGGTGGTTATGTCCAGGCCTGGGCACGTCCACTCCTAGGTGGTCAGTACCATGTCATTTCCAGGTGTGGGGACTTCTGTGGTCCTGGTGCCTCTTCTCTTTACCCAGTGGCAGCTTTCTGGTGGCTTAAACTGGTTTCCTGAGCATCCGTCCCTCCCGTAGGGGCCCTCATCCTCCACCTTCATCACTGTGCCTTGTGTCCAGCCATGACAGGTTGCCACTGTCCTGCGGGAGTCATAGCAGCCCTGAGCTTGGGTTCACAGAAGCGATGAACCAGTCCTGCTGCTAGGCTCACATGGACAGAGGCAGCAGAGGGTTCTGGGAAGAGCCTGGCAGGGAGTGGTGTCACCTGTGGTCCAGACCTGCATCCTCTCCCACCTGGGTGGCGGTAGTGATGCAAGTCTTGGTTAGCTGAACTATGGGTGGGCAGCTGGGATCTGGGCCTCAGAGGAGTGACATCCCTGAGGGCCCCACACACAAGTGTCACAAAACTCAGGTGATGCTGTGTGGTCCTGAGGTCAGAAAGGCAGGTTGCAATCTGACCTCTGCACCTCTAGCTGGGTAGCCTCAGGTTGTCGCTGAACTTCTGAGTCCCTTCCCTCATCCATCATTGGGGATGATCACCCACACCCTATAGCTGGGCCACACGAGTGACACATGAGAGCCGGCCCTGCGTAGCAATGCCGGAGAGGAGAGGCCCCTCTTATCCAGCCTGGAGGAGGCACCAAAGGCAATAGACGCAGTGATTTGTCACAGGCCTCTTGAGAATGACACTTAGAGGATTCCTTGATTTAAGCCAAACCCAAACAGCCAAACTCTGGATGAGACTTCAGAGATTGTGCAGTCCATTCATGGAGGCTGGAAACGTGGTCTTCCCTCTCACGCCCAGCTAGGGCTCCCTTCAACCCCAGGATGACCCACACTGGTCCTGCATCCTGTGCCAACCAGATGTTCCAACAGCTGCACACAGTGCTCAATCTGAGCTCAGCAGGCTGGGAATCAGCAACACAGAGGGTGTGAGGGCCTGCCCAGGAGGAGGCCTTCTCAGATGTCCACCCACCCCTGCCATCACTGCCCCTAGCGCTTGCACAGGGAGCCTCCAGCCCTGCTGCCTTTGCTGTGGGACATCATTTCCTGGCACTGGATGCCTCCGCTCCTCAGAGGACCCTATTCCCTGTCTTTCCCCAGCGTTGGAGGGCTGAGGCCTCAGCCTTGCTCTGCGCTTTCTCTGAAGAGGCCATGCTGGGTGCTGGAGGGTCTATCGCAGGGACTTCTGGGGAACAGCGGAGGAGGGGTGGACTCTGTCCTGGCAGAGGGAATGGCCTACCTGGGCTCTGCCTGAGCTTTCTAGGGCCACCTCTGCCCTGTGTTTGTCCCACCATCAGTCTGGAGCACACAGTGGGTGTCCCTTGGAGGTATTTAATAGACATGGAGTAGCTACAGGGCCTCTGCCGGCACTTTCCGCTCTGGGTCTCCGTTTGCACCCATTTCGTGGTGGTTGGCCAGGTCCGGCTGAACGCTTGCACTCTGCTGCCCTCTCCACGGTGTCCCCAAACAGCTACTGTCTCTCATTCAGGGCTGCCCCAGGGAGGTCCCCATGTAGGTGGGTGGAGGGCAAGTCGTGAAGCCAGACAGTCTGGACACCCAGTTGGGGCACTGGGGCCGCCCTGGGCTGTGCCTGGAAGGCTGCCTCTCTGGGCCTTTTAAAAGACCCTGGGTCCCCCCCCCCCCCCGCAACCCCTAGGTGGGAACCCCTTCCAGGCGCCCAGTCGGGCTTTCGGGAGTTGTTCTGCCTGGGACCCAGTCCCCTTGGGTGTGGTTTGTCTCCTTTCCTGATGGTCATCGCTGGTTGGGATCTGGCTGTTTGTCACCACTCTGCCTCTACTCGGAGGGCCGGGATCCTGGCTGGTGTACAGTGCGTGCATAGTGAATGCCAAGAACACGTAGAGAAGTGAGAGGACTCAGAGACAGAAGGAAAACCGGATCTGCCCAAGAGCCCAGGTGCGCCTGGCTCGGACCTCCCACCGGGCCCAGTCCTGGCAGGCCAGCCGGCAGGTGGCGCTGCGCACTCGGGCGCCTGGTCGCCAGTCTCCTCCTCCGCCCGCCCCGCGCCGGCTCTTTCTCCGCGCCCTCGCCGCGCTCCCCGGCGCCTCAGCTCTGCGCTCCCGGCCGCGGGCTCCTCGCACCCCGCGCACTCAGCCACCATGGCGCCCCGGGGTCCCCCTTACGCCCAGGCCCCGAGCCCCTGGGCGCCCTGGCAGTTGCCCTCGTCGCCGCGCTGGCCCCGCGCGCGGCCGCTGCTCCTGCTTCTGCTCCTGGCCGCCTGCGGGGCGGTGGGGCGCTCGCCCGAGCCCGGGGGGCCGCGCGCGCTGCTGACCCGGGTCCCTCGGAGCCCACTCGCGGGGCGCACGCAGCTGGGAGCACGCGAGGGCCCCGAAGAGCCCCGCGCCCCGCGTCCTGCTCCGGCCCCGGATCCTCACGAGGACGGCCGGTCTGCTCCGGGCCGGGGGCGCCAGGCGCGGGCGGCCCCGCGGGCTCAGGTCTCGCTCATCAGCACGTCGTTCGTGCTCAAGGGGGACGCGACTCACAACCAGGCGATGGTACACTGGACGGGCGAGAACAGCAGCGTAAGTGACCCCGGGATACCTCGGGACGCCCCAGGGACGCCGCCGCGGCCCCCGCTTCCGCACACCCTCTAGGCACCCTGGGCGGTCCTGGCGACTTGGGGATGCGGGTCACCTCTTCAGCCCCCCTCCTGGTCTCTGGTCGCTTGTTACTTGGGGAACTGTCCCCCATAGGTGAGCCGCTGACTTGCTCAGGGGGCAGATGGTATATTTTGTGACCCTGAGCTGCCTGGGGATGGGGGCTGTCCTACACATCCCAGGTTACCCTGGAAGTCCAAAGGTGGGGGACCTCAGCCAGGTGGCGCCTCCAGGTGCTGAGGGTCTCCCCAGCCCAGGGTTGCAGGGTCCCCTTCACATTAATTCCTTGGTCAGCTCAGCAGCACCTTCTGGTACTTCTCTCTGGGATCCTTCCCACCCTGCTGGCTTGGGGACCCTGAGGGTGCCAGGACTACCCTGGTCAGCCCCATGTGCTGTTCTGGGGCTCTCCTCTCCGGGCTTGCTTCTTTGAGGTCCGTGCTGTACCTGGACGCCCTGGAGCAGCATTCCTGCGACCCACCTGGCTGGTGGGCTGCACACTCCCTGCCCTCCCCCACTTGCTCCTTCATAGGTTCTCCTTTCACTCTGAGGATGGGGATGGGGGGGCCCTTACAGGATTTGAGGTGAGAGTCAGATGGCCCTTCCAGGGTTGCCCCTAGGCAGTCCCAGCTGGGTCCTCTCCAGTTTTGCAAGTTTGGGGAAAGGGGCAGGCAGCTGTGACCCCCTGTGCTCCCCCAGCCCAGGGAATATGCTGTGCTATCTCTCTTAGTGGCTGTCCCTGCTATGCTCCTGCTCCTGAAGTTCTGGGAGGCAGCACAGGGCTGGGATCCCCACATGCATGCATGGTGGGGAGTGAGTGGGCTGGATCTCCGTGCCCACTCTGCAGCCAGGGGACATTGCTTCTAGCCATCTCCTCTTCTAGCACCCAAGACTGCTGACTGGCTGGAGAAGGGGTGGGATGCAGGGGAACATGTTGGAGTGGGCACAGCACTGAGTGGACTTGATTGGCCCAGAGCCAGGGGTCCTGCTGGCCTCCTCCCCCTCCAGCTGGTGGCCACTAGGGTGCTGGTGCCAAGCCTCTGGTCTGGGGTCATTGCTAGTACCCCAGATTAGACTAGCAGCTGGCAGACAGCAGAGCAGAATTCTGGACTCAGGGGCCAATGGGGGGGTTGCCAAGGTGCCCACTGGGGTGCCCTTCCCTGGAAGAGCTGGGGGCACCCTCCCTTCCTCACTTTGAGCTAAGGCTCAGGCCCTAGGTATGCAGTTGGGTCAGCCTCACTGGACTCGCCGGTATTGTGGACACTCTGTCGGCTGTACCATAAACCATACAAAAAAGGGAGAAGCAAATGAACATTAAAGTAGACCTGTGGGTCCGGAAATACCTACCCCACCACCCCATCTGCCAAGGTTGTCATCCAGCCACTAACTTCAGTCCCTTTGTCATTTGGCCTGGAGAGGGGTGTGTGTGTGTGTGTGTGTGTGTGTGTGTGTGTGTGTGTGTGTATAAGGAGAGCCTGAGACTGGGTAGGTGGACAGGCACAAGCCAGCTGCCTTCAGGACAGGCCGTGCCCATTGCGACCCTATTCTGAGCTTGGAGCCTGGCCCTGGGCAGCCTCCCTGGAGAGAGCTGAAGAGGACATGGGCCAGCGGGCTGGGGTGCTGGAGCCAGGAGAGGACCCCAGCTGTTCTCCTCCAGGGCGGTGGCTGAGTTGAGGGGTGGGCTGGGTCTTAGCTTCTGGCATGTGGGTGCTGGGGGAGGTGCTGGGGGAGGTGGGCCTGGGTCCCCACTGGCTTTTTCTTAGTGGAGCCAGGAGGTCCAGGGGACTGGAGGGACCCTTGAGGGACTGTCTCCTGCAGCCAGCAGGCAGCATGGGTTCTGGAGCACGGGGCTCAGCCCAGCCCTTAGCAGGGGCCTCGGAGGCAGAACAAGCTCCTGCCAATTAGCTGGCTCTGGGGTCCAGAGAAGGAGGCCACATCAAAATGCTGGTCCTAGAATTTGGCTCGAGCCCTTCCTTATTCCTGCTGCCCTACTTGCCCTGCCCTGGGTGGTTGGGAAATTGGGGTTCACTCTGGAAAAGCTGGGGAGCAGTCTGCTTTCACAGTCTCACTTGGTGGAGAAAACTCAGGCAGCAGAGGGAGCGGAGGGAGGCTGCCGCGGGGGGCTGCCTGCTGCGCCTGTGCCTTTAAATTGTTTGCTGCGTGCAAGCAGCATGCATAGCAGGCCCCTCTTGGCACTCGAGGTGTCTTGGAAATGCACTTCGCCCTGCGCTCTCCACTCTCAGCCGCGGGTTCCAAGAGCCGAGCCAGCGTTTGGCCGTCTGGTTTCTCCTCTGCTTGAAAGCACTGTCTTTGAAAGCTACATCCGGAAAGGAATGAACTTGAGGCTGCTTTCCCGAGCAGAGTCTTTCCAAAATGTTATTTCTGCCGCTTTGCTTGCCGCTGCGGCCTGCAGACTTGGTGGACGGGAGTGGAGAGAGTTTATCATACGGAGCTAGGTGTTTTTCAGAATTAAGAAAAGACAGGAGCATTTGAGGAGGGTGCTTTTGCAGACAGCATTTTCAAGTCTCCTGTGAAGAGGGCTGTAGGATGCAAGCTGCTTTGGAGATGGTCCCTGTCCCTGCAGCTCTGTGAACATATGTGAGTCCTCGTGCAATGGCTTGGTTCTTCCTGCTCCCATGGAGACGCTGAAGGGGACTCGGCTGGAAGTTCAAACACTGCCTCTCTGTCTGCTGTTTAGTGGTGGAAAAAAATTGTTATATGGGAAATTAATGTTTCATTGAAACCAACGCAAATTACCATTTTATGGACCGAGATTGGGCTGTGTATAGATGGCTCTAGGCTTGCGTCTCCGGGAAGCAGCGGCGTTATTTGAAGGTGGATAAATATTCCAGAGCACCAGTCTTTGCCTCTGGGTTGTGGTTTCATGTTACCCAGGTGGGAAATGTGCTCCCACCTGGTCGCCCTGTTCTGGGAAGCGTGTGCTGGTGACGCTAACTCAGAGTGCAGCCCACCATTCTTTGAATTTCAACTTTGAAGTGTCCTTTTGTTTTGACTGTGATTGTCCCAGGCCAGCGGCCCCCCGCCCGTGTGCCCAGGCACATTGGCACCTCCCTCTCCTCACTCCTGCGCATGCATGCAGAGAATTCTGAGCAGATGAACCTCGCTGTCTCCCGGGTCCTGATAAACCCAAGCTTTGTGCATATTTTATACTCAGAGAGCTAGAGCTGCAGCGAGTGTGTGCAGGAAGTTGGTCCTTCCTGACACCAGGTTCCTGGAGGGCAGGTGCACTGCTTGCTAGGGTTGCTGTGATGAAGGACAAGGCTGGGTGGCCTGAACCACTGTGTGCTCAGGGCTGGAGGTCACAGGATCACAGGGCTGGCCTCGCCGCCTGCAGTTGCTCTTCTCGGCCTCTAGGTGGCATCTTTCCTGTGCTCATAGGTTCACCCCCTCTGTGTGGGCTGTGTTCTCCCCACCCTTCTGGTAAGAACACTTGGATTAAGGCCCTCTGTGAGGACCCCATTATAACTTAATTACTATTCAAAAGGCTCCACCTCCAGATGCAGTTAATTTGAAGGTGCTGGGGGTTAGAAGTTTGGGGGAGAGCGAACACAACGCAGCCTCTAGGAGCAGAGAGAGGCACGGACCTCCCTTTGCATCCCTGTGCTTAGCATTATGGAGTTCGATGTAGCCCCGTGAGCTGGGGAGGTGGATGTGAACAGCTGGATGCTGGGGGTGGGTGTCATCTTCCTGGTGATACTCAGATGACATCAAGCTGCGTGGAAGAGGTAGCCCCAGGGCTGCCTAAAGAGTGTGTGGGTGGAATGCATGGCAGCTGGGAGGGACGTTCCGGCAGAAGGATCTGTGTGAGCCAGACCTGGGGGTCAGGAGTTTGGAGATGCAGGTGTGTGGAGGAGACACAGTGAATGCGTCGTGCTTGGGGAGCAGGTGGGACAGGTGGAATCAGCTCTGATGGACCCCAGATGTGGCGCAGAAGAGCCTGCATGGCTGTGTGTGACGGTGGCTGCCTGGTGCGTGTTCTGGCTCTGAGCAGTGGGGGAATTCTTGGTGACCGCCTCTTGGAGACAGACAGGTAAAGGCTCAGGGATCAGCGGTGCAGATCCTGCGCCCGGCATGTAGACCCCAGCCTGGTGCAGGCAGGAGCGCAGACAGCGCATGATGAGGCCTGGCCTGGGTGCGAAGCACTGCCGAGGGATTGTAGGACAGAAGTGGTCTCAGGGGAGGGTGCACAGGCGGGCGGCTGCCCTCCCTGCCTGGTGGCACTTGTGTCAGGGCCCGACGGTGGCCTCCAGCGTGCTGAGACCAGGTCCGGTGACAGAGCTGAGCAGTAGCTGGCACCAGTGGCTGTGTGTTCCCACGGTCAGTTCCACCCCCCTTAGAGGCGGGCTTGGTCCCTGCAGGGCTCTGAGTCTTCCTCTGAAGGTGATGAAACTTCCTGCCTCTGTTTTGGAATCCAGGCCATCACCGCAAAGTGGCCCCCAAGTGTTTTGGGGGTGGAGGCTGGGTTGGAGCGAGGCAGGCTCACGGTCCGGCGGGCACGCATGTCCCGATGCAGCGCTTCTCTGCCGTGGCAGCCATCACCCAGGTGCCCAGCGGCCACCGGAGCCAGACAGAGGCAGACAGAGGTCGGGCCGCGCGCTGAGTGCCTGTCATACTTTCTGTCAGGAGCTGGCTGCCGAGAGGCAAGCCAGATGGGACCCTGGGCCTGCTATCTGGATGAGATGACAAGGGA
Source organism: Tympanoctomys barrerae (assembly GCA_002564285.1). Lineage (NCBI taxonomy): Eukaryota > Metazoa > Chordata > Mammalia > Rodentia > Octodontidae > Tympanoctomys > Tympanoctomys barrerae. The sequence continues at coordinate 12,663 of NDGN011526979.1, forward strand.
GTCCAGGCTGCGTGCTGTGGACAGGTGACAGTAATGGCGCTCTGTGCCTGGTGGTTAGGGCCGGGGAGGTCTGGGCAACAAAGCCTGCAGGCTCTCACTTAGGGCTTTTGCCCTGCGCTCTGGGACTCAGAGTGACTTGGGTGAGACATCACAGCTGGCTGAGACCCTCAGGAGGAGTTGGGGGAGTTTGTGTCCCTGGAAAAGCCTCAAAGCAGTCTCTTCTTGCTCCTGTACCAGCTGTTTCCCAGAAGGCGTGGGGGGGGGCACGAGTGGGCACTGGGCTGAAGGGGTGCCAGGGCACTTGGCAAAAATTCCCAATGTTTATTCCCAGTGTGCCTGCCCTGGGGTGGTGAGGAGGGGTCTGCGGCCCCTGGGGTGAGGTTCTTCCCTGCTTGCAGCCCACAGCCGTGAGCCCCTGTTCTTGCACTCATGCAGAGTGAGGAGTGGGAGATGTGGGGTGCAGATGGTGGAGGGGAGCTAGGAGGAGAGCCACCATGGAGAGGGTGAGGAAGCTGATGAGGTGTGGGGACAGGTAGGAGTCCCTGGGGTGGGAGGGCTGGTGGGGGCTGGCTATACCCCACTAGTGTGTTCGCCCTGAATCTGGGCTCCTGCCCTGCATCTCCAGGGGCCCTGAGCTTCTGATATTGTCTGCCTAGATTCAGAGTCCTTGCCTGGGCCCTGTAGGATCCAGAGTGCTAGTTGGGGGGGGGGACACGTCCTGTGGGGGGACACGTTGTGGGCTGGGATCTGGGCTGGCGGTCCTGGGCAGGGGTTCTGCTGCAGACAACCTTCATGCTATTCTGGCTGGGGACCCGAAGGAGCTGGAGGCCTGCACTCCAGGACTTGTCAGGGGACTGTGGGCATCATGGGGGACTCTGGGCACTGGGCACGGGCCTCCCCGGCCCTCCACGGTGCCCACCCTAATTTCCTGCCCCCACCAGTAGGGGCTTTTGCCAGCCTGTGTCCAGGAGCTCCCTCGGGGCTGTCTCTTTGGGAAAGGCCACTGTGTGCTTGTTGTCCCTACTTTCTCAGGCCTGTCCTGAGGCGGGTGTCAGGGGCAGGCGATCTCCCACGTCACTGTGAACCGTGGTTGTGGATCTGTGTATTTATGCTTTGTTTCGGAAACCTTTGTGGATGCTTCCTGAGTCTTTCTGGTGAGCTGTGCTTGGGAGGGGGCCAGGCCTTAAGGGCAAGGTGCGCAGTGTGGACGCCCGGGCGCCAGGCCAGCAGGTCTCCCCTGGGCCTGTCGTTTGCTCTCAGATGAGGACAGAACCTCTGTGCACCCCTTCTGAGTCTGTAATACATGGGTCACACCTGTGTGTGTCAGGTGGGCCGGGGCACCCCTGCTGGGTCTCTGCCGGTGTCTTCCATGACAGCACTCCAGTCTTCCTCCTTCCGACCAGCTAGTTCAGGACCCAGCTCAGTAGCTGCCGAATCCCCCTGTGACTTACTGAACATCTCTTATGTGTGTAGCGCTGTTGAGCGAGGTCCTTGCCCTGCTGAAATGCTGGCTCAGAGGGGGGACCCATCGCGAAGCGCCCCTGATCCGCACTGGGGAAATCTCACCAGACTTCTGGGGAAGCTACTGCCGGCCACGCAGACTGCTGGGCCTGGAGCTCTCAGGGCAGGGAAGGGACTTGGCCCTTGTCAAGAAGCCTGCCTTGGAGGCATAGAGACAGCCCTGTTCAATAAAGTTCCTGAACACATTTCTCAAGCCCACTTTTATGTTAATAAAGGGGCTATTTAATTTGTGGCTGTGGAAGGTTCCTGAGAGGGCTTTATAGAGGTCGTAAATTAGCCCGGTTCTGCGCACGCCCTTCCAGATGCAAGCAGGGCCCGGGGAGCCAGAGTTGGAGTCGCCTGTTCCCAGGGAAGAAGGAACTGTCCACAGCCTGCGCGTGGCTTTCCGCTCGGGGCCCTCTGGGGTCTAGCTTTTCTGGACTCCAAGAACCGGGTATGTCTAGGTTTTCCCCGCAGCCCCTTCATCCTCACCTGTCCCGATTGCCCTGCAGACCGAGATAGCCCGGAACAGGTCGGTCAGTGAGGCTAGCGTGCTCCTTGTGCCCCGGGAGCCGGAGCGCAGGGCCTGGCTCCGCCCTCCAGGACTCGGCCTCCCTGGCGCTGCGGGCCCCTGTCTGCGCTGGTTCCCATCCTACTCTGGCTGGGGAGATCTGAGGGCTGTGTCCTGGGCACGGACGGGGTTCGGGGTGAAAGCTGTGCGCACCGCAACCCGGCCCTCTTCTGCCCAAGTATGTGGAAGGCTGGGGCGCGCCCCCGCCCCTCGCCCGCCCACTGGCTCCCCGTGCCAGCCGCAGGGCTGCTCTTCCGGGTCGCACAAGGGCCCTCGTCTCAGCCTTCCAGGCGCAGCCAGCGAGGCAGCTGCTGCGTCGTTCACGGAGCCGCAGGACCAGGGCCACTCCTCTGGCTGCGTGGAGCCCTCATCATCTTTATCCAATTAAGCTTCATTTGTCATTTTAAAAATTTAGTAGGGATACTTGAACGAGAGCTCTCACTGGAAAACTGGAAATAAAAAAAAAATGAAAGCGCCAATGTTCTTTTGAGGTGGAAAAGTTCCTTCTTATTTTGCATTTCTGTAGCAGTCAGTGACTGTATTTGCACAGAACATTACAATCATTTAATTAGTTTCTCCTCACACCAGCTCGGAGATCTTAAAATAACAGCACTCTCTCCTTCCTTGGTAATTTTCTTGCAAAAGCAGATAATTTGCTGCAATATGGAGCTTGTGTTGGCTCGAGGGGGCCAGGGCTTTTGTGGGGCGCCATTTCCTGATGCGCAAAGATAAATTAAGTTCAAATTAAAGGAAGAAAAGGGCCAGGGCCAGTGTGCGGCTTCTGTTCAGATCAATTTTAGTGCAGAAAGAGACCTTTATGAATACGTGCGGCGCCTGTTTGCGAATGCATCCAGGAGAGAGGCCGTCTCGGGGCGGGGCGCCCGGCAGCCCTGCCCCAGTGAACTCGCGGGCTTTGTAGTCATGGCTCACTGTTTACATAGCACTCCCGATTCGAAATGAAATTAATAATCATACGCTCCTTCTCAGGCCCGCCGCTGCATGGAACACGGCACATGCGTCACCTCATTTCATCTTGGAAAGTCTTTCAAAGTAGACACTGCGATCGTGTTCATCTTGCAGATGAGAACAGTGTGTGGGTGTAGGATCTGCCCTGGCCTCGGCGAACAAGGGGCCAGGGTGTGATCAGATTTCTTCACCCTTGATCCAAAGCTCTTTTTTTTTTTGTGTGTGTAAGAAACATTTTTATTCTTTTTCCTTATTATTACCTTGTGGTAAAAGATAAATAATATCAACTTGACATTGTAGCTCATTTATTTTATTTGGTTTGTGAGACAGGGTCTCACTGTGTAGCTCAGGCTGGCTCTGAACTCACTAGGTAGCACAGGCTGGCCTTGAACTTGGGGCAATCTTCCTGCCTCAGCCTCCTGAGTGCTGAGATTACAGGTGTGTGCCACCACGCCCAGCTTCGTCTGAGCCATTTTAAGTTACTGCTCAGAGGCCCAGGGGTACTTGGGTTGCCGTGCACCTGTCACCGCCATCCATCTCCAGAGCTCTTTCCACCTCGAATGACAGAAACTTGGTCTCTGTCAGACACAAACCCCCTCCCCAGCCCGCGGCGCCTGTGTGCTGTTACCTGGCTCCACTCATGTTATAATTTAAGCCGCCGCCTGTGAACAGACTCGTACAGTTGCCAGCCTTTTTGTGACTGGTATATTTCACTTCGTCTAATGACCCCCCGAGGTCATCCAGGCTCCAGCATGTGCAGCACTCGCGTCCCCACGGAGGCTGAGCGGGTCCCATTGTGTGGCCACCCCACATTCTGCCTGTCCCCTCTGCTCTTGATGGACGCTGGAGATCTTTCCTCTTTTAGGCTGCCGCGAGTGATGCTGGGAATGCGGACTCAGTGATCTCCTCGGGGGCCTGGTTCCCCTTTTTTGGGATTGTGCCTTGAACTTGGGGCACTCCTCCTGCCTCAGCCTCTGAGTGCTGAGGTTACTGGAGATAGAGTTGCTGGATCAGGTGGTCATTCTGTGTTTAATCTGGGGACTGCGCCTCAAGTTTGAACTGCGGCAGATGTCTCTCTTAGGTCTGCCTCTAGTCCTGTCTGCCTGGACAGCTGCCGACCCCCGAGGAAGCCAGGGCTCTGGGTTTAGGGGGAGAAATATTTACATAAAGGGCAATGGTGCCTAGGAAGGGTGCGGCGGAGTGGCTGTCCCCAGAAAGTTTGCTTCTGCTCCGTCGTGATAACCTTGGGATAATGTCCCTTCAAGCCCAGGAAGTCCACATCCAGCCACCTTGGGGAGTCAGAAATAAGGTGGTGTGGGGCTGACCCAGCCTAGCGCAGGAAGTCATCCTGGGAGGTGTCCCCAGGGTGGGGTTTGCTTTTCAAGTTCAAGCCCATTTGTCCTCCCACCTGCTTTTCTCCCGCCTGTACCTTCCCTATCGACTACCTCATTGACCAGTTAAGTAATTCAATTTTCGCTCTGTAAAAATAAAGCACTCAATAAAAACTATGTTTTTCTCAATTTGCTCCATCAATGCTGCTTAACCTCATCCAGGTTTCTTTCCTGATGTATCATTTGGTGGCTGAGCAAGGGGACTTTGCGTGTTTATTTGCTGCCTGGCATCCAGGTAACTCTTGTCTGGGGTGGGGGCAGCTGCTGTGCGCCTGGCATGGAGCTTAGGAACCTGGAGGGCCTGGAATGCATACGGGGGTTCCCAGCCCCTCTTGGAACTGGGGTTCCTGGCTCCCTCGTGGCCTTGGCCCCCACCCACCCCAGTCTGAAGACGCCATGAGACTTTATTAGAACGTGGATTTTTATAATTAAGATAAAATAAAACATGAAAGTTCAAAGGAAACCAATCCTTTGGCAGCAGTGTTACCAAAACACCAAAATGGATTTCCGCATAGCGCTCGGCGGGAGCCGGTGGCAGGCCTGGCGGGCGGGGGCCGTGCTTCTGATGTCTCAGCCAACCTGTGTTTCGAGATCAACAGTTACGATCTGCCCAAGTTGAGCCTGTGGTTTCAGCTGAAGTCTCGGGTACTGATGACAGGGTTGTCACTTGTGGCCTTCTCCACCACAGAGAAAAGCACCTGAAGCAGTGGACTTGGTGGAAAGAAAGGGGTTGTATTTCTCTGCCAGGCTCACGGGCTCTGGAAGGGCAAGCAGAGATGAGGCACAAGCAGAAACGTGGCGCCGTGAGGTAGGGCGAGACTCCTGGGGTGGGGGGACTCTGTCCCATGGCCCATCCTTTCCACCCTAGTGTCCAGTGTCCCTGTCTCCCTCGCCTGCAGCCCAGCCCCATCTCCACAGCCCCCTAAGGGTGTGGGCTGCAGGAAGGGGACTTAGGTCCCTTATGTTCCCTGCTGTCCCCTCTGTGTTGGTGACTTAAAGGGTGGCGGTGGGGGGAGGATGTCACGAGCTACAGAATGGTGGCTGTCATCAAACAGTGCCTGTTTTTCCCTGCCACGGTCTGGGGATACCCAGGAGAGGGCCCTGCTGCCCACACCGGCCTGGAGTCCCCTGGCTGACCGCCCGCTCCAGGGAACCTCAGAAGCTCTTCAGAGTGCCCAGGGACCCCCGCCTGTGTGGAGGGCCGTGATGTCCCTGGAGAGAGGGAGCGCAGGGGGAGGGGGAGCCTGGCTTCCTGCCTGAAAGGAGCCCTCTAGGGGCAGCATGGCCACAGCCTCTGCCTCCTCCCGTGGGTCGGCCAGGAGCCAGGGTGCTGGGCAGTGAGAAAACTCCGGTCCCCAGTGAGGTTGGGGCATTTAAATAGCACCCTTGTTCCCGACGCCATCTTGCTTACAAAAAGCTAAGCAGAACAAAACCCCAAGGGAAAGCTTTGCCTGCTTGTGACAAAAAGAACCGAGGGAGCTGAGCAGGGCAGCTGAGCAGGAGGCGCTCCCTGCGGCCGCTGGGAAGAGGCTTGGGACGTGTCTTTCCCAGAATGCTCGCCTCACTCCGCGGCACCCCTGTGCTAGGACATTTCCTCTGGACCAGCTTGGATGAGGATCCTGGTTTTGATGTTTCAGGGGTGCCCTCTCCAGGGAGCCCCCTGGTATAACCTTTGTGCCTGCCTGTGGCTTCCTCTTCATTCTGTGCCCACGAATCAACGTGTGGCTTTGGACAAGGCTGAGAAGGTGCCAATCTGGGAGGCCATGGCTCGGGACAGTCACTGCCTCCCCCTGCACCACCGGGCCTGCCTGGATGGGGGCCCGTGAATCATGTGGGGGCTCTCGGAGCTGAGCCTGGTCTGGGCAGGGCCCTGGAGCTAAAAACGTGGCGTCCACTGGGGGGAAAAAGTCGGTCTCCTTGAGGTCGTGCTCTGAGCACAGTGACTTCTGATGTGGGGTTTGTCATCTGACGAGGTGTGCCTCAGGAGGGGCAGACCACACAGCTCCAGAAATCAGAATTCCCTCTCTCCCTGTCTCCTTGCCTCCCTCTTTCCCTCCTCCCCTCCCTCTCTCTCACACTGGGGTGGATCCCAGGGCCTTTGCACTGGCCTACCCGCCCCCAGCTCATGTTTTCCTTTTTAGTTTGAGACAGGGTCTCTGTAAATCAGTTAGTTGCCCAGGTTGAGTTTGAACTTGTGATCCCCCTGCCTCAGCCTCCCACAGTACTGGATTGCAAGTGTGTGCCCCACCACGGCAGGCTTCCGCCCGCTTTCCTGAGGGAACTTTCTGGCGGTTTCACTTTCTTCCTGTTTCCTGTGTGGCTTGCTGTAGTCAAGTGCAGGTCGCTGCACTTCATGAAACATTCATCTGCCCGAGACTGCCTTTAAAGACTCTCGCTGACATCTGGTTCTTCCCGTGTTTCCTGGTGTTTTACTGCCTGGACTGCTGACTCTTAGGCTCACTTGGAATTTCCATCTTGCCTGAGGCTGAGCACAGGTCTGGGGAGTGACGAGGAAATCTGAGATCCAGGGCTGGGTGGTAGGTGCTCGCTTCTCTGGGATCTTCTTCCTGTCATCACCCTGGGCTCTGTCATGGTGGTGACACCATGGTGGCCCTCAGCCTCCCTCCCTGGCCTGGGCACCCCACGCCCTGACCCCTGACCTCTGAGCTGGCCATGTCCATCTGCGTGGCTTGTTGGGAGAGGGGGCGTACTGCCCCTGCTTCCCCAGGGCATGTGGAAGTCCTGCTTCCCACTTGCCCAGGAGGCTGGAGGCAGTGCACTGCCCTTGGGGAATTGGGGGCATGGTCAGGGTGGGCCTTGGCAGGACTGCCAAGGGGCAGGGCGTCCCTGCCGCCTGCTTTATCCTGCAGGCCCGCTGTGTGCCGACCGTGTCCTAGGCTGGCTGAGCAGGGAGGCAGAAGATCTGCTTGCGGCATGTGCAGCTTCATAGGAGGGGTGGTGGCGGGCCAGGACACCATGTGGGACCCAGGGTGGGACCAGGGGAGGCACAGTGGCTCTGGGAAGGGGTGTGGCGCATCAGTGCATGTGGATACAGCCTTGCCTCACTGGGCCTCTGGCTTCCAGCTAAGCCCACGTCCCCTCCTCCCTGAGCTGGCCTCCCCGCTGTCTCGTGTTCCTCCTGCAGGAAGTTGACGACTGCCCAGCCCTTGTGGTGAGCCCAGCACCTGCAGGTGGCTCTGGAGCCCCAGGCCAGCCACGTGTAAGTGGTGTCCTTATGCCTGGCTCCCTGTGACCCTGCAGCCCTCCATGTAGGGACACCACGGCCACCTACGGGACAAGGGGCGGTGCTCCGTCCTTTGTCTCAGCCTGGCTGGACTCGCCTGTGTCTTCCTTGTCCCCCTTCGTGCTGGGTCTCTCTGCAGACAAGCTGCCTGGCTTGCGCCCGCTTCCTGTCTCCTGGGCCCACAGTTGAGGCCACAAAGAGCTGTCCGTGGCCATCGCCCTGCTGGGAAACCTGAGCGCAGGCGGTGTCTGGGAGGCTGCTGGCCATGAGCAAAGCGTGGGGCGCATGGTCACCCTTGCCCTGCCTGCCCCAAGCCTGGCTCTGCCTGCCCCATGCCTGGCCCGTGCTCCACCCCAGTGGCCTTCTGGCTGCGGTGGTCCCGAGGGTGCGACCCTCAAGGAGCTTCAGTCTTCTTTTCCTCACTGGGTCCAGAGTGAGGGCGACCCGCTTTGTTGTGAACCCAGGTGTTGTGGTTTGGGGCTCTGCAAGGGGAAAGATACAGTACAGGACACATATTTCATAAGATTATTTTATAATGAATCACCCAAAGAATCATATACAGGGAGTGCAGGAAATCTGTACACATGATAAAGACCAAAGCCTCTGCCGGAGGGCCTGGATCCCAGGATCCTGTGTGAGTCCAGCTGAAGACCTGGAGCCCACAAGGCCAGCTGGAGGCCCAGAGTCCACAACAGTGTCTCATGTGGCCTGTTTCATGGATCTGCGCTGGGAAGGCCCAGAGGTCAGTGGTGGAGGCTAGAAAGTCCCTGCCACCGGGATGAAGGACCTGTGCCACCAGGTTGAGGGGTCTGCACTGGAGCCAGGACGTGATGCTCAAGGTGAGGACCAGAGCACCCCTGAGAAGTACCACAGCCATCCTCAGTGACAGTGAGGTCCCAAGCTGCTCTGCTAATAAGAACAGCCAAGTTAGTTCATCAGGAAAGCCTGCATGACAAGGTCCCCCAGCAGAACAGCCCAAGAGAACCAGCGGCTTTTAACAGCTCCAGCAGCGTCTCCAAGCAGCTTCCCTAATAGCCTCTTGACGGCGTCTCCAGCTCTGCCTCCTATGCGGCTGGCCACAGTCCTCATTCGGCCTCCCACACCCAATACCACGCTGACTCAATTCAGCTAGGTGTAACAAGTTGACCACCAGTTGGCAGTCTACCCGCAAGGGCATGTCACAGTGCACAGGTGCTACCTGTCACCCCCACCTGTCGCAAGGTTCAGGGTGGAGGAGCCACTCCTCCCACCAGGCCTCGCTGCCTCCTTTCTCCTCCGCATGGCCTGTCCTAGGGCCTCAGACACTTTGTGGTCCCCAGGGTGGGAGGAGGCCAGTAGGGGTCAGGCCCGGGCTCCTGTCTTTAGGAAGCATTGGAACTGTCCCTGTCTGACTGCAGAGGAGACCAGCTTGCGACTGGGCTGGGTGGCACTGTCCCTTGACCCTTTCTCAGAATGTCCCGGGCAGTGGAGGGGCCGGGCTTCTGGCTGGCGCTGCCTTTCCAGGTCTGACACACACCCCTGATCTGTGAGCGTTGCCGTCACTTCCAACCTGGTTTTTCTTGTCTCCTGAGCTCACCCCGGTTCAGGCTTTGGGCTGGGCTGCGAGTGACAGATCATGAGCATGTGCTGGCATGAAGGACTCTGCCCAAATTTGAATGTACCCCAGACAGTGTTCAGAGGCGGCTCCTAGGTGGCTGATTCCATTCCTGACACTGGCCTGCGGCTCTGGGCCAGGCATGCTGCCAGGTACAAGGTGACATGGCAGGGACAGACAGGGTCCCTGCCTGCCTTAGGGCACTGCACGGAGGGGCACTGGAGGGGAGCTGGTATGGTCCAGGGCCGAAAGGGTGCCAGGGCAGGGCGGGAGAGACCTCTCGGCCATCTTGGTCATCCTGGAACCGTTTCCTCAGCCTGACAAGGACCAGTTCACTAGCTCCTGCCCAGGATGGTGACTCACGTGTGGCTAACCTGTGATGGTGCCCACTCCGCTTGCCTTTGCAGGTTGCCTGACCTTCTGAGTAGAGGCCTCGTAAAGTGGGGGTGAGCGGCACCCACTTAAGACTGTCACGGCCATGAGGTGGGGTGACACTGGCAGGGCTGGGTGCAGAGCTTGGCACCTCAGGCTGTCCGCAGCTTGGTTCCCGGAAGGGACCTGCGCACCATCACCTGCTGACTCAGCGGCCATTCCTAAGCTGCGGGGGTGACAGGCAGCCATGACCCCGGCCCAGGCTGGGGGGCAGTGCCTTCTGTTCCCCAAAACTCTGATGGTTTATGGCAGAGCTGAGTCACAGCCACAAATTCTAGAAATTTCATGTTTCTGTATTGTATTTTCTTAAGACAATAAATTCTGACTTTGAGTCTGGGTCCTGCCTGGAGAACCGTGGAAGTGTCTTCTAGGGATGGAGGGATGGGAAAGGAGAGGAGGGAGGGGTCTCCGGTGGCGGGAGCAGTCAGGCTGTGGCAGCTCAGAGTGCTGGGGACAGCAGGGACCCATGAGCAGAGTCCTGGGGGAAGACAGGTAGCAGTTCCCAAGCAAACGCCTGTCATGCTCTCAGATCGCCCCCATCGAATTCCACCCAGCACATGCAGGTCCCAACAGCCACTAAGAGGAAAGCCTGTGAGAAGCCGGGTACCGCTGTGAGATGAAGGGGCGTGGGTAAGTGGCTAAGGCTCTGCCCTTAATCCCTTAATCCTCAGTCCCTTTTATTCTCTTTCCATCTGGAAGAAAATGGAATGGAATTTGTTCTAGTAGTGCAAGTAGATCATGAATGTCATCTTGGTGTTGGTTTCTGTTTAATTCTATCAGGAATGTTCCCAGGCCTCGGTGTGGCTGGGTTCCTTTTGGTGGCGGCACCGTCCTTGGGCGCCTGTCCTGCAGCACAGCTGCAGGAAGGGTTCCTGTGCTTAGGAGGGCTGGGGTCGGCCTGGAGGCTTTGCCTTTCCTCCAGCCTCTTGTGAAGAATTCCCGGCTGCGCTGCACAGCGCCCACCCGGGTGATGGGTCAGATCGTCCCAGTTAGGTTTCAGGTTACTCGAGAGAGGAGTACCAGTTCCCGTTTCCTGCTTTCCCTCTGTGCTTCCCGCAATGTGTGCACCGAGTGTGGTAAGCGGGGCTCTTTGTGACAGATCGCGGCAACCAGACTCCGAGGGCAAACGTGAGAAAGTGGAATTGCTCGGCTGAATGCAGGGGTCTGGTATGCCCAGAGGCCTGGCTCCAGGGCTCAGCTGTAGGCACCAGGCTCCGCCCGCTGTCTGTGTCTCAGGTGTCTGCTGCCCTGTGTGTCCCCTTCCCCTCAGGGATGTGGCTCCACAAGGATCAGGCTGAAGATCGCCTGTGGCCACCTCATTAGCACCCCTGTGCAGAGCAGGCCTTACCCCGTGACCTCTCCTGCGAAATCCGGGAATGTGGGTAGTGCGGGCTGCTTTGCACACTGGAGAGGAAGCCGAGGCGGGGCAGAGGGGCAAGCTTGCCTGCAGCAGATCCTGGCCACGCTCAGACCACCTGCTCCTGGGCCCGTTTCCCGCCCAGAGTGGCCTGTGGGTCTGGGTTGCTCTCCCAGGAAGCGGCTGGGCGGGCTTGTTTGGGTGCCTGCAGCCTCCAGTCTGGGTGTTGACAGGAGCGTGGGAGCGGAGGTGAAGCCCAGATGGGGCTCCCTTGTCTTCCAAGAAGGAAGCCAGCCTCTGCCTGCGGCTCTGCCAGCCGGGGGACAGCGGGAGGGTGGGAGGCTCTTGAAGATTCATTCAACAAACGCCGAGTGGGCACCTTGTGTGTGTGGGACTCACCGGCTCCCGGAATTCCCAGGGTGTTCTGAGGTCGCTGCGTGCCGCTGGGACGCCGCCAGGGACTGCACTCATCCCTTGCTGAGACGGCACATTCCGCAGTGTCTGGTCTTTGCCCAGGGCTGGTGAGAGCAGCGCAGGCCGAGGTCGTGGAGGAGGCAAGGCTGCGGCAGGGCTGCTTGCCCGGGGCCAGGAGGGCGCCTGGCTCTGTCACTGCGCTCCTGCCGTGGCTCTGATCTGCTTGGGAGCGTCAGAGAAGGGGTCAGGGCGGGCACCAAGCCCTGCCTGTGGCCTAACTGCTGTCATGGTTGGATGCAGACGTTAGAGAGCAGAAGTGAAGGGGAAGAGCCCGCCTTGTCCTGGGACTTGAGCTCTGGGCTGTTGGCAGCGCCCAGCCCAGGCACGTCGGAGCCCACCAGTGCAGCTGAGGAACTTAGTGAGACCCCGACCCCAGCTCAAAGTTAAAAGAAGGCTGAGGATGTTCAGTGTGAAGGCCCTGGGTCTTATAAATAAACAAATAATTAAGTAAACAAGTAAAGCAAAGCAAGCGAGCCTCTTCCAGCCTCCTGGAAGTCCAGTGTCCATCCCTCTGGGCTGCATTCCCAAGTCGCAGGGCTGGCTCTTCCCAGGGACAGGCACAGTCTGTCCACCCTGGTTCGTTTCCTCTGTGTCCCTGCTGCCTGAGTCTTGGCCTCTACCTCTGCCTCCTCATATGGCCTTGGTGATGACACTGGTCCCTGTTGCCACCCAGGTGACCTCTCATCTCATGGCCTCCACTCGCACCCCCTGGGGCTTGGCTTGCGAGTGCGCAGCCTCAGGTGCTGATAGCCAGCACCCCTGCCTGCAGCAGTACAGCTGTGGGGACAGAGGGTGTGGTTTCCGTGGACGCTCCTGTCTGAAGCACAGTTGCTGCAGGGATCCAGGCTGCCCTCTCTGCTTGGCTGAAACCCTCCTGGGGCTTCCCAGCCCACCCAGGAGCAAGTCTAGCCCCTCACCAGACCACACTGCCTCCCTTGCCTCAGTCTCCCCCGCCAGCTCAGTTAAGTCCCTGCCTCTGGGGCTGCCTGAATGACTGTCCCTCTCTCCTCCAGTCCCCTGGCCTCCCTGCTCCTGCCCCTCCTGTATCCTGCCCCCTGCAGCTCCTAGGCTCTGCCCTGGTCCTCCTCCCCTGGACACTGTGCCCTGAAGTCCCCAGGGCCTGTTTGTGCCTTAGTCCTGGGACACTGTGGGCCCAGGGCCTGTTCCAGATGGATGAAAGAGTGACCAAGCGGCTGCAGGTAGAACCTAGGCTCTTTGTACTGAGGTACATCCCCAGCCCTTATATTATTTCTTTTTATTTTGAGGCAGGGTCTCAATAAATTACTAAGTTGTTCTGGCTGAGCTTGAGCTTGTAATCTCCCTGCCTCAGCCTACCTGAGTGCTGGGATTGCAGGCGTGTGCCGCTGTGGCCAGCCAGGGAAGGTTATTCAAGCAGTTCCCCCGCAGCCTTCAATGGGGGACTTGCTTCCGGCTCCAGCTGTTGAGAAGCATCCCTGGATGTCGGGAGTCTCCCCACAGTGGGGTGGGGCTGCCCCGGCCCAGGCTGAGCTCGGGTGCTCACTGCTCGGCTGTGCTGGGTGCAGGGCAAGGGCACACAGAGAAAGGAAAGGGTAGAAAGGAGTTGTGGGGAGGCCGCAGGGCGGGACTCCGGCCTCAGGGTTGCTGGGGACAGCTGGGCCTGGCAGGGCTGTGTGCTGGGAGGTCTGGGCAGGGCACAGCTAAGGGATGCTGGGCAGGCAGCGACCTCTGAGACCTGGCTCCCTATGGGTGACATGGGACACCCCGTGTCTGTATGTGAAGGGCCATTGTGGGCTGAGCCACCCGTTGGTCCTTCCGGAGACAGAGAAACTGGCAGCTCTGAGTCTGCGCTCTCGGGCAACCCAGCCCGGATCGGCTGTTCTGCACCCACGTTGCGCTTGGCTGCCGGGCCGTTTTCCCCAGTCTCTTCCTATTAGTGCCCCGAGAGCGGATTCTAATGGCTTCCCCCCCTCGGTCACTGAGCCAGCGGCCTCCTGGCTGAGAGGAAAGTACTGTCAGGTAGAAGCCTTTTACTCAGTGGAGACCGAACTGTTAATTACCTCAGAATCACATGCGCATTTTTAGTCTGGGAATTTTTTTGTAACTTGGGAGCAACTTTTCATAGATATTAATTATAGATATTGACTCCAGCCCACTGAAATCATTCCTCACTCGAGGGATTAATGATCTTTAAAAATCGTCCCTTGTTAAGCATAGTGCCGCTTCTTTTTTCTGTTTGTGCTCCGTGTACGGGGTAGACGGAAACACCAGGTGGAGGAACTGGAAGATGCCTGAGACCTTCTCTGTGTTTGACTGGGGGAGCCTGTGACTGCTTTGAGATCTCTGGGGTTTGAGGGAAGAGGACAGCAAGGCAACACCTTAGTGCCAGGAGGGTGCCAGAGTCCACATCTTCCACGGACAGGCGCCCGGGGTGTGAACCTGGACGCTTTCCAGTGTGTCAAGGTGAAATCCAGACTTGTGCGGCCGTCAGCCCAACACTCGGAGGCTGAGGCAGGAAGATGGAAAATTCAAACCCAGCCCGGGCAACTTAACAACTTAGTGAGACTCTGCCTCAAAAAACAAACAAATAAACAACCCCACAAAAAAAATAAAAAAGAAAGAAGCCTGAACTCTCTTCCTGGGCCACACCTGCCTGGCCTCTGCTAGGAGCACCCGGTCACTCCGTGTTCTCGAAGTGTCGGCCACACTGGGTCCCTCCTGGCTCAGAGCCAGTGCCCAGTGGTCTCCTTGGCTGGGCTGCAGGTGGGCTCCTTGGGGTGTCCTGGGGAGGCCTTCCTGAGGCTCTCACCTGAGAGGCATCTTCCTTCTGTGCCTCTTGGCTTCTTCCTTCATCATTCAATGCTTTTCTTAGAGGCCAGTTACCCACAGTCACCCAGGGCCCAAAATCATTATAGGGAGAATTCCCGAAATAAGCAACTCATGAACTGCTCTCACAGTGACCCGCTCTGCCCCCCGGGATGTGAGCCATCTCACATCCAGTGCATCCTCGCTGTATATGTCCCTTGCCTGTGAGTCACTGAAGACATCTTTTCTTATTTTTTTGGGGGGGGGTCATGGGGGGCAGCATCTCAGTATGTAGTTCAGACTGACCCTGAACTCACAGTGATCCTGCTGCCCCAGCCTCCCAGGCAGTTTATCTTTCTGTGCCATTCACTCTGTCTTCTGTACATTCACTCTGTATCCTCATCTGTCTTTACCAGAAATTGTAGCTTCCTGAGGGCAGGGGCTGGGGTCCACACTGAGTTTGAGGTGTTGTAGGGAACAGATAGCCCGAGTCCTGGGGTCCCGCAGCTGCTTCAGGATACCTACTGCCTGAGCCCCACCCAGGCAACCTGACTTCATTGGTCTGGCTAAGGCTGGGTGCCTGCATGATTCCGAGGTGTCACAGGTTGGGAATTTGGGGTCCTGGGGAGGCCCTGTGAGACTCCTACATGAGGGGGCAGCCTTGCCCTTGTCCAAGGGGGCATGGCACCCTAGACCCCTCCATGGGACCCCCTTGCATGTTTCTCTTGTTGCCCTACACAGAGCTCAGCTGGAAGACGGCTTTGGTGTCCGCCTCGCAGTGGGAGGAAGGTAAGGCAGGCCTGGAGCCACTCCTGCCCAGCTGTTTTCTGGGAATATCTTCAGTGCCCATGAGATGGATGAAGCTGGTACAGGCCAGGGAAGGGCTGCTTCCTGGCCCAGCGACTGGCTGCAAGTGATCGGCCCCATCTGCAGTGGTTTGAGTATAGCGATTGTGGCCTGTGCCCTGGGCTGCTCTCCTCCCCCCTGGGGACACGCAGGGTCCTGGGTCTGCTGCTGCGTTGGTGCAGCCTGTGCTTCTGCACCACTCTGGGAAGTAAGTGATTCATCAAGGGCCCGTCACACAGGTTTGCTTTCTTACAAAAACAATGATTTTTCTAAGCAAAGCAATGCTCCGCTGGTTTGTTGTGGGGGAGGGGCTGGAATACTCAGCTGCTGTTTAATAAATCACAATTACTACATGAGCGGATCATGGTTGAATCTGTCCTTACTGCCCACAGAGCTGGCCATGGCCCTTGGGGACCAGTGTCCCCAAGTTCTGGTGGCAAATGTCACCTGTTTTTGGTTTCTTCTCTTGCGTTGTTTAGCTGATGCTGCTGATGGGTCAGGACTAAACCCAGGGGTCTGCTGGCCTCTCGTAGGGTTAGAAAGTGGGCGAGGAGCTGTCTGCACAGGTCCCAGGAGCGCCGGGATGGCCCAGCACCTGCAGAGTGAGCGAGCTGGCGAGCGTCCCTTCGTGACCAGAAGAGCAGAGACCGCCAGGGCTGCTTTCTTTGAAGCAGGCACACCCACGACGCTCTTCCACTCCTGGCGAGGGAGTTGGGGCTGCAGGGGAACAGGCGAGGCTCACCCGTGTCCCTGACCCCCATGCACAGCTCCTGTAATGGGACCGATGCCAGGTGTGGTAATGCTATGTCCCGAAATCCACGCACTCAGGAGGCAGAGGCAGGAGGATCACTGAGCGCCCAAGGCTGGCCTAGGCTTCCAGGGTCTGCAGAATGGCGACACTGTCTTTGCAGGAGTTATCTGGGTTCCTGTGGGCAGGTGGTTGCTGCAGGGCACCTGCTCCTAGGGGTGCCATCTGTGGAGGCATCTTCTATCTCAGAATGAAACAAGAAAGAGAAGAAAAGGGACGGGAAAAGAGCCTCGGCCCAGGAGGAGGCGCTGCAGCAGCAGGGGCAGCTCACCCTGCAGGGGGGTGGCGGGCTTGCTGGGAGAGGAGGCGGTTCACCAAGGCTTGGAGCGGTCAGCACATATTGAGTGTCCAGCCCTGGGGTCAGAGGAGGTAAGCTTGTCAGAGCCAGGCAGACCCCTTCCTGCCTTCCGGCGGGAGCCCATGTTGCCGGGGAGCAATGACCTGCAGGGGCCAGGCTGGTTGGGGGCTCAGCCTGAGATGGGCGTGAGCATGGTGTGGCTTGGACAGCAGCGTACACCCAGGGAAGCGAGAGCCAGAGCTGGAACAGCCCACACATGTGGCAACAGAGGAGTGAACTGAATGTGGTCCATCCCAGCAGTGAATGCAACGCAACTTGGCCACGGAAAAGGTGAAGGGCCACCACCTCTGGCAACACGGGTGGACTTGGAAGGCACTGTGCCTGGAGAAAGAAGCCAGTAACAAAAGGCCACGTGTTGTTTGATTTTATCCACATGAGAAGCCCAGAATCTCGAACTCTGCAGTGGCAGGAAGTAGGGTGTGACAGGGTCAAAGCGAGGCAGTGCAGAAGGCTTGAGAGTCACTGGGGTGGGGCCGAGGTCCCGGATGTGGCAACTGCGCGCCTGTGACCGCACACCTGTGGCCATGCACGTGTGGCCACGCACCTGGGACTGCACACCTTTCTTAAGCATGTTGTTGGGTGCAGCGATGCAATCACAGTCAGGTGGTGGCAGGCGCCAAGGGCTGCGGGAGGGCCGTGAGCAGCAGGGCAGGATGGGCGCCTCGCCGTGGCCTCCTGGGTGGTCCTAGCCGCCCCGGCGCCCTCTGTGAACTCACTGCTCGCCATGGTGCATCTGCGGCCACTTTATCCCTGAGCCCGGGAGGCAGGGATGCCAGCGTCCTGGGTCCAATTGGGACTGCGGCAGGGAGGCCTGCAGGCCTTGCTGGGAGGCCGATCCAGGAACACCCACGGCCAGCCTCTGGGGACATTCTCTTCCTGCTGTCTGCAGAGGTCAGCACCAAAGGCTTTGTCTAGGTGGCATATTGTAGGCGCTTGCTGGTGAAAATCCGTTGATGATGACAGGTGACTCCAGTGTCATCTTTTTGTCCTTTTTCTATTGCTGTATCTTTAGAATGATACTAATTTTAAAAATTTTACATGATTGTATTGACAGGCACTAAGCAAATCAATACCCTGGGAAATGACTCTTTATCCACACAACTGATGGTTTCCTAGGACAGATTTACTGGCCGAATGTCCCCGGTCACGCATGTCGTGTGCTCTAGGTGCCTGTCCAGATGTCCCCAGAGAGACCTCCCTGCCCTGCACCACTCTGTGCCAGAATCCCAGCTTAGAGGGTGTAGTCAGGCTCCGTGCTCCCGCCTCAAGGTCCCTCCTGGCTTTTGGGGAGGAGTTCTTGGGGGCTGGTGGGTGGAGGCAAGGTGAGCTTGGGCCAGGCCTTGTGGTTGGAATGTGACATCTCCTTGGGGGATGCTGGGCATCGCTGCCTTTGCTGGGGGCATCTGGGTTCCTGAGGGCAAGAGGTCACTGTAGGGCACCTGCTCATGGGGGCCCCAGCCCCAGAGACCAGTTTTATTAGCGGTCCACCAGTAGGGAAGCAGAGAGCTGCCTGGGAGAAGCTTTGTGATTTCCATTTCAAGGCTGCGGTTCCTCACTCCCCGCCTCCACACCTGTGTCTGTACCCGTGTTTTATTGAAGGATTAAAGAGAAATCCGGGAATCTCTGATTTATTAAGGCTCTGATTACACACCAAGCCTCCCAGCTGCATGCGTGGCTGTTGAAAAGTTTTCTGGGGGCAGAACCATGTGGCTCAGAGCCTGACCTGGGCCTGTACATGCTCCCATTCCGGGGCATCTGTCGCCCTTGTCAGTCACTGTCATGTTCAGGGGCCCTCTGGACACGTGTACACCTTGTGCCTGTGGGCCCAGGGCTGCGCCATCTCTGGTCTGGCTGGAGCAGGCAGTGGTCCCTGCAGCGTCCTTGAAGGAGGAAGGAGGGTGGGCCTGAGCTCCAGGGGCCACGAGGGGCCCAGTAGAGTGAGGGCCCGGGCGGGGGGCTCATCCCCACTCCTGCTGCCCACCTCAAGAGCCTCTGGCGCCAGGCTTTGTGCTAGAGTTTTGCATGAGCGAATTGGTTCAAATCCACCAGGGTGGATGAGGCAAACCCTCTCTCACCCCACTGCAGAGGGCAGGGCCGGGGCCCTTTCGCGAGGTCACACAGCTCGTGAGTGTCCACCCCAGGATCCGCACCGGGTGAGGGAGGGGGCCTGCGTGTCCCATTTGGCCAGGCAGGTGGGCACTCACTGGCACATCACTCCTGGCTCTGCACCAGGGCAGAGGGCAGCCACTCAGTCTGAGCAGAGGCCCGAGAGCTCCTGCCCAGGCCAGTGCTGTCCCGCAGTCACGTGTATGGTGTCCCAGGGCAGGAACAGCGCCAGCATCCCACTTACTGGTCACTTCTCCAGGACCAGGACCGGGCAGACAGGTAGCAGGGAGGCAGCAGTGTATGGTGCGCAGGCGCACGTGTATCTTCCTGTGCCCTCGTAACAACATTCATTAGGGGAGCTGGCTCCCAAACTGCAGGCTGGGAGGCCTAGGTCTGTGGAGCCTTGTGCTGGTTTGAGTCCAAAGGAGGCAGAACCAGGAAGAGCCACTGGTCCAGCCTGGAAACTTCCATTAGAGAATCCTCTTCTCCCTGGAGGAGGGAGTGCCTTTTCTCCTGTGCAGCCTTCACATGACTGGTGAGTCCTCTTGTGAAGGGAAGTTTGTTCTACCCAAAACAGCAGTTGTCTGTGAATCTCACCCTCCAACATCCTCATGCCAGGACAGTGATGGCGAGCCTATTACATGTGTGGCGATTTTCTTTTAAGACAAAAGTTGCTAACAAATGGGCTGTTTTTTCTAAACTAAAACCCAGTATTGAGGTTTAATTTCAGAGTTGGCACACTGTGACAAATAAGTGGGCTGGGGGTTGCAGTTTGGGTACTAGGCAGTTTGGTCTGTATGAAGTTTGTCATGCCTGAACTGGAACAATATTTGACCAAGTATTGGGCTACTCCGTGACTGAGAAAATAATCACAGCTAGTTATACCTACTTGCCATCTACCCATCTGTCCATGCACTCATTTGTCCTTCTGTTCCTCTCTGTCCATCTGTCCATCCATCATCTATCCATCTATCCCTCCATCCATCACTCCATCCATCTCTCTATCCATCTATCCATCCATCCTTCCATCATGTATTCATCCATCCATCCATCATCCAGGCATCTATTCCTCCATCTCTCTATCCATCCCTCCCTCCATGTTTCCATCTATCCATCCCTCCATTCATCTCTCCATGTCTCCATGTTCCCATTTGTCCTCCCATCTTTTGGTTCGTCCATCTGTATATCCACCTATCCATGTTCTCATTTTATCTGTCCACTATTTATCAGTATGTGCATCCATCTGCTCGCCCAGCCAATTATTTAGAAGAGTTGTATTGCATCCCTGCAGAGAGCGCGGTCCAGTATAATAAAGGAGAACGTGGACCATTGTGTGAGAGAGGCCATGCAGCATCTGGTGAGGATACAGAGGGACAGCGGGTAACTCATTTTGGGCTCAGTGCAGAGAATTTGGGAATCCTTTGTAGTGGAGGGAGGTGGCCTTGGCCCTTTTGGAGCGAGTATGACTGCTCTGGCTTGGGAGGTCAGGATTCCAAGCCGAGGTACAGCAAGAGCAGTGACAAGGACCTCTGTAGGGGCACTGGAGATGGGTGGGAGGCTGGCAGGTGTGGGTGTGCACCCTCGTTGGTGTGGGATGGTGCTGGAGAGAGGATGGGGCTGGTCGTGCAGGGCTGAGTGCGGGCATCTGCCTCTGCATAGTGAGCCTTGCGGGGGTCTTAGGGTCCCCTGCAGCCCCATCCCCTGGGGACCACCAGGGATGCTGATGCCACAACCACAGCCCAGATCATGCTGTGAAGAGGATCTAGGAGGGACATTAAAGTTGGAGGGGCAGTGCTTCGGGGATGGAAGTGCGGGTGACCGCTGGAAGAGGGTGCAATTCCCTGTCCTGCATGGCCCTGGGAGAGGAATGGGGAAACTGGGGCTGTGGACTTGGGGGACCCATGGTGCTGGGTCCCAGCAAGTCTGCTAGGCTGACAGGGCCAGGGAAGCCTTCTGGGGGGTGGGACGAAGGGGCACAGTCTGGTGCTGCCACCACCTCTGGGTTGGCTGCTGGGACCTGGGCCACGGAGGCTGCTCCCAGAACCACCCAGATGCTGGGGGCAGGATCACAGGCTGCTGCTTGGACACTGCTGAGCACTAGTTAGCTAGCAAGGCACAGCATGCGGCCTCATTATGTCACCGCCTGGGCAGCTCAGGGTGGCGGATTTATTCTTTTCATCATCTCTACGGCCCCCCAGGGTTCTGGTCCCGAGCTCTTAATTTGCTTCCCTGCCAAGCTTCGTGGTCCGTGACCTTTAGACTCCTGCTCGGCGCCGACATTTCAATCTGAGCCCTCGGCACTGGGGCTTTGCACCGTGTGGGGGGCTCCTGCCTGCGCCAGCTGCTGCCGCTTCAGTGGGCGCGCACCACAC
Source organism: Tympanoctomys barrerae (assembly GCA_002564285.1). NCBI lineage: Eukaryota > Metazoa > Chordata > Mammalia > Rodentia > Octodontidae > Tympanoctomys > Tympanoctomys barrerae. The sequence continues at coordinate 33,466 of NDGN011526979.1, forward strand.
TGTGCTCCCTCCTGCCCTGGCTCCCTCCTGCCGCGGGAGCCCCACGTGGGCAGGGGTGCAGGGCAAGCTTCAGCTCAGCCCCGTCCAGCAGACATAGTGCCAGTGGGGCTGGGCACAGGCTGTGGTCTAGGCTGCATGAGGCCGCCTGGGTGAGCTCTGTCTGTGGGGGCACTGCTGGCTGACCAGAGTGATTGCCTCTGTGACAGGGCAGCAACGGCAGGAGCCATCACCAGAGTCACCAGGAGGGTGACTTTGGTGCCCATCTGCATAGCCATCACCTTCCTGATGAGGGTGGCTGGGCTGGAGACAAATATGTGTTCCGTGCCCAGGGGAGGTGGGAGGCACCTACAGGTGCCTATAGGAGCTGGCTTACCAAGGTTTGGGGACCCAGGACAGGTTTAAGACAGCCCTGCTACCTATAGAGACAAGGAGAAAACACCACTGTAGAAGGGTCAGGAAGGCCTCATCCCCGAGCTTCTGGCCCTGCGCTGGTGGCCCGTGCGTCCTGAGCCTGCTGGGTGCAGCCTGGGCTCTGCTGTCCTCTCCTCTGGTTGGCTGGTCTTGCTGCTACAGAAAGGGAGCAGAGTGCCCTGGAAGATGACAGCGCCACCAGGGGAGTTGGTGGCTTTGTCACCAAGAAAACTATTAGGCCATACCTGTGCTGTTAGGGGCTCTGGGCCCGAGGACTCCTAGGAATGCTCTGTTGCCCAGTGACCTGGCTGGTCAGGGGCCTCACTGGGTGACCACAGCCAGAGCAGTGACGGGTGTGGTGGGCTGGGTAGCTGGGGGCGATCCAGCTTGGCTCTGAGGACCCAGGCTTCCACGGTCCCCTGCGATCTGCGTCTCTCAGCTACCCGGGCAGTGTCCTGTGCCTTGCACCTGTAGTGCCAGGAGTGGGGTAGGCGCTGAGCATGGGTTTACCATCTACTTGCACTGCCTGGCAAAGGGCCACTGGGCAGTCACAGGCCAGGGCGTACACAGGGGTAGTGGCTGCTCTGGGCTGAGCAGCTGAGGAAGGCCTGGAGGAGTTGGGGTCCCTGGACACAGGGTGGTATAAAGGAGTTGGAAGGGACAGCAGCAGCCCTGGGGTGGCCAGAGGAGGGAGGGGTCAAGCGCAGGGGCCCAGTGTCCAAACTCCAAGCGCTTAGTTCTATGATACCAACTCGTGTAGTGCCCTCTCTGTCCTGGCTTTGTCCTGTTACCTCACCTCTGCATCCTCCTGTGAGTTTAGCTTCCCAGTAAGGGAGGGGAGGGGACATTTCTCTTGGCTGGAGAACGCTTGCCCTGGCATTGTCCTGAGTCTCTGCTGCACCAGGCTCTTGCATCTAGCCTGTGGGGTATATGTACTGGACAGGGAGAAACCGCGTGCTCCTTCCCAGAGCCGCCTTGCCAAGGTCACGCCGAGACTCTGGCCTGGCTTGCTTGGTCTTGCGGCCCATGGCATCCTCCAGGCTGTGTGGGATTTCTGTAGGGGACCCCCTGGGGATGCTGGACACGTGGTGAGGGGGTGGCCAGACAAGAGGAGCCTCATATGTGCCTGCTGGCAGCGGCTTCCTTGGGAGGGGGCTGGGGGGCACCCAGCCAGACCAGGAGAGGCCTGGGCCCTGGCCAGGACGACGGATGCTGCCCCAGTCCGTCTGTGACTGCTGTGTCCAGCACACTGGAGACACATGTGCCTGCGGGACAGGTGAGACCAGCGCATTTGATGAAGGGCGGAGCCTGCCCTCGAAGGCAGCTTATCATAGTGGGTGACATTGGCGGTGCAGACCCGCCTGTGGAGCAGCTGTGTGAGTACTGCAGGCCAAATCTTGCCTGGGCACAACGGGGTGAGGCCTTGTTCTGGGAGCTGGGACACAGCAGGAAACACAGCAGGTGGGAATCTGCTCCCACATCCTGGGGTGGAGGAGGTGGGCGTGGTGTGCGGTGGATGTGGAGGAGTCAGCTCGCGTCCACACAGCTGCCGGCACGTGTACCTGGGTGTGTGTGTGCACAGGCACACAGAACCACACACGAGTGCACGTGTGTGTGCAGGATGAGGGGCACAGAGCCTCTGGGAGGGAGGGACGTGGGCTTCGCCATAGGGTGACAGAGGTGGTCCCACTGGAAAGGTGACTGGCTGGAGAAATTCTGGGGGGGAAGTGCGGAGCCCTGTGGGAATCTGGGGCAGGAACAGAGAGGCCAAGGAGTCAGCAGGTGCACAGGCCTGAGGCAGGCGTCGGGTGCTGGGTGCGAATGCTAGGAGGGTCAGCATGCCGCAGGGAGGGGCTGCTCCTACAGGGGTGGCCGCAGCCGGACACTGGAGGGCACCGCAGAGTGTGCCCAGCCCTGGGCACGTGGCTGTGCCATGGAGGCACCGAGGACATCCGGGTGCTGTGCTCTGGATTCTCTACCTCTGGCCTTGTCTCGGATGTGAGAAGCCTCCGCGCCTCTGCAGGTGGGGACCTGGCTGTGGGGGACACTGCTGGCTTTGCCGGGGCCAGATTCATCCGGGACATGGGAAGAGGCTGCGCCTGGTCCCCCAGCCCTCCTGTGGCACCGGCCTCGGTGCAGTCCCGGGCAGCTATTTTTAGTTCCTGGCAGAGGCGAAGGAGGTGTCTGGGGCTTTGGTCCAGCTGGGAACAGAAATAGAGTGGGAGGTTTCTGACAAGCAGCAGATAACACGGGCCATTTTCATCCTCCTCTTTAGTAAATCCAACGTGAACAAAATTGATTGCAATAAAAATAGATGGCTTTTCCACATGGGCCAGTGGAACTTGTGGTCCACGGGGCTCCTGCTTAAAACCACTTTTATCTTCTGATTCAGAAAAAGGCGTTATTCTTCCGGCAGCGGTGCAGGCCATGTCTTCAGAGCCGGTCTTTCTAGAGGAGACCTCCCCCGTCTCCCGGGAGGAGCCACCACCTCTGTCTCTGTAGAGCTGCAGCCAGACTCGGTGGGAGTGAGCCTGGGACCTGTGCTGGCGACTTTCATTGTGCCGTGTGTTCTCCGATTTTATGGAGAAATACTTTGGGCCAGGTGATGTACTAGCGCCGTGAGAGCCAGAAGAGGAGAAAGGCCCGAGCTTCCCGTCCTGGAGCGGCCGCGTGGTGGGCCCGTCTGTGATGTTGGCCAGTCACAGCCCCTCAGAGGTGCTGGGCTCATGCCAGGTTATGCTAGGAAGCTCTGTGGGACAGTAGCATGTCCCCGGGGCCCATGGAAGGCCCCCCGGAGGGCAGTGTCGTTCTCCCTCTTGCTCCAATGTGTGCCTCTGAGCCGGGTCCCACGACCCACCCACATGCGTGTTCTGTTCTGAGTGAGAGACCCAACAAGTGAAAGGGCCGTGCCTGATACTCTGGAGTTCTGAAGACCGTGGCAAATTGGAGCCAGGGGACAGGGGTCCCTAGAGACCTGCGACACATTTCCCCCCAAGATCAGAGCTTTTTCCAGGGCCCCAGCAGTAAGGTGACATAATTGTGTGTAACTTGTGGGGGGACAAAAAAGTTGCCTTTGTAGGGGTGAAATGAAATTGCCGCAATGGGACTGCTCCGAGAACCAGATGTATGCAACAGAATAAATGATTTTATTAATTTTGGACACAAATTATTTTATTTTATTATTATTTATTTTTATTTTTTGCGGAACCAGGGATTGAACTCAGGCCCTTGTGCTTGCCAGGGAAACG
>NDGN011526990.1:4806-35334 GCA_002564285.1 Tympanoctomys barrerae
GAATCCTACCAATTAACTGCTAGTTTCAAAAACCTGATGGAGATTCTCAGGATCATTGCCTTATGCATCTTGTGCATATAAATGTATGGCTTCGCCCCTGTCATGTTTCCTAGCTTTTCTTCCACCCTTTGAGTAATCGAAACTGCCTTGCTCTCTCTTTAGATTGTCACAGCGGCCTTTATGTAGCCTTCTCACTTCACGTTGGCCTGATGCCATTTATTCTCCATGCTGCATTTTGAAAGAAGGGCTGAGAAATGGAAATAGCATTCCACTCTTCCACTTTTCAAGCTCTTCATTGGTTTTCTCATCATGTTAAAGTACAGCTTCCCTTCCTTATGTGAGCCTCACAGATTCTAAGCCTTCTCGCTGGCTACCCTTGTTCTGCATTCCGCTGTGCTCCTGACCTCTGTATGTGCCTTGCTCCTCCTCAGGTAGTGCTCCTGACCCTTGTGCTGAAAACATCATACCCTCTTGTGTGATACCCTCTTGTCTAGAGTCAATGCTTGCTCCTGACTCTACACACTTTCTTGTGCTGATCCCCTTGCCTGGAACACTTACTTTTGTGAGTTACCTTGCCTTGAGAGCCTGGAAGGTCATAGAGCATGGAGAGGAGCTCAGACTTGGCCTCAGCTTGCCGACGCATTCCTTCATCTACTTATCTGTCAGCTCTCCCAGTACACTGGACTAGCTCTCACCTTTTCCTTTTTTCCTCTAAAGCATACTTCATCTGGCTGTATCCTGCTGGTCTTCCTGTTCTATCTATGGTAGTAACTATAGTTACTACACATACACTCATGAATCTCTCTCTCTCTCTCTCTCTCTCTCTCTCTCTCTTTTTCTCTCTCCCTCCCTCCCTCCTTCCTTCTCTCTCTCTTCGGTAGGCTCCACCTGCCCTGGAGGCAGGGCTGGCCCACCACGTGGTACCGGGGATTGAACTGCAGTCCCTGCACTTGTCTAAGCTTGCCTAAGCAGACACTGAGCTATCTCGTTGGCCCTGACAAATCTGTCTTTTGAGGTGTTGCATTGTATTCTGAAATCCCTAAGTCACAGCAGCTCCATTAGGAAATATGCACTGAATATCTATTTTGAACAGGGCATCACACTGGGCACCACCCAAATTCTCTATTTTCTGACTGCTTGCCAGGGATGGTGGTAGATGGCACTCTATGCAGGCCATGTCAGTCAGTTTCACAACTGCACTGTAGCACTTACTAGCACTGTTCCTGGGTTATGGTAGATTATCAGAAATAGATAAGTTCTCCCAAAATATTTAATAATTGGCTGACAGGTTTGAAAGATGGAAGAACAAGTTGGTGAGCGTCCCGGTACTCCAAGGGCCCCACGCTCTCCAGGGGCCCTCTGCTCTCAGGGACATGGGAAGCTGGTGACCTCAGGTGACCTTCTGTCCCACAGAGGCCCTGGCTATGCCATCCATGGCTGGGCTTTCTGCCTGGTTACTCTGGCATCTCTTTATCTCATCTTTTCCTCTCAGAGTCTCAACCATTAGCACACTGGCCCCTCTTCCTGGGAATATCTAGACAGGGACTTTGAGCAGCACATGTCTGAAGAATGAGAACAGGAAGAGCTGAATAATTGGTTAGAATTCAGCAGTCCGTGGAGGACACTGGACTCCAGATGTTGGTAAATAGAAGCCCCTTTCAGCGGTGAGCAGCAGGCTTTTCTTCCTCTTTTATTATGATGATGATTATTATTTTTTGTGGTTCCCATGGAAACAATCAGAGGGAGAGAACAAAAAAGTCAAGAAGGTTAGAATGATGAGACAGCCCCAATATGCTTAAGAAGGCTGTATATCTGTGTGTGTGTGTGTGTGTGTGTGTGTGCATGAACACACACACACGTTGTCTTCTCTTTATTCTGCAGCACACAGCTAGGTCAGAGGAAATTATCATGTTTATTCAGGGCATTTGGTACAATTGGGCTCAACCAGGAGCCAACCATCAGCTTTTGACAATTAGGAAGTCTTTGTAATCCGACGGCAGCTCCATCAGGTTAACAGTGAGGAGAGCGAAGACAGAGATGGAGACATTGCGAATACCTTCCTGAGGAAAGGACAGCTGTTATGGGGCTCGTGCCTGGGTGTACCCCTGCTGCATTCACTTGGGCTGGATCACTGTGAATATCTCTTTGGGGTTCAGTGGGGGGCATTCCAGGAGCTTCCCTGGGGCTGGGAGTCCCAGAGCAGCTCACCTGCTATCTCCCTGACTCTTCTCCTGGTCTGGAGGTTGGAGGGCAGGTGCTGGCTCAGAACGGTTCCACAGAGGAGCCGCAGCTTGGGCCACCATGTGGTCAGCAGAAGCCTTCCAAAAGGAATTCTGTAGCCACTGTGTCCACTGCCAGTGCAGGCACTGGCCAGCCACCTCCTTGGGTTCACATAAAACCACTGTTTTACATCCTGTCTTAGCCACAAAAGACAGGAAAACAGATAGACTTGAATTTTCAGAACTGAGAGAAAACACAGTAATTGGTCATTTAGAAGAGAATATAAATGACAGGAATGAGAGAGTGTATCATGACAGTGACAGTGGTCTGTCCATTTCATCCTGTTTCTCTCTTCCTTGTGTCTGAGAAGCTGAGCACTGCATTTCCCAGCATGACGTGGCTAGGGGCTGGGCAAGCACCTGGCTCCCAACCTCGCCAAGCCATGCGCTTCTACCAGAGCTTACACCAACCCAGTCAGCCCTCAAGGTGATGCTCTTAGAGAGCAAGTGCCAGCAAGCAGCAGCAGCCCACAGTTGGCCTGCTGCAAGAATGCTGGGCGTTCAGCCCTCCCCTGCCCTGTCCTCATCTGGTGATGCAGAACAGCCGTGGAGCACTACTGCAAGCCTGCAATGCTCCTTTCATGCTTAAGCTACTAACAACTTTGAGTTTACTAGTTTCACTCATCACCTTGGACAAGATACAAGGAAGCCCTCCAAAGAGGACATGGGAAGTTCAACTCAGTCTGCCGAGTAGGACCCTCCCTGCTGCATCGTGAAAGAATTCCAGGCTGCATCAGTGCAAGGCCTAGACTGATGTATCAGGAATCTCAAGTAGAAGAGAGGACAGAAAGCACTCCAGCTTGAGGAGCGGGAGGGGCTTCCTCTGATGCAGACCTGCAGGCTGCCAGCTTGCAGAAGGAGTCTAGCCCTTGTGGATCAGCTGAGGTGGTCCACGGTGCAGTGGATCCTCATCTCAGTTCTGGTTTTGTAGCATCCGTGGAATCCTTAGGCTTGAGGGACACTTTGGTTACCAGAAAGTGACTGCTGCTGCTTGGCAAGTGAGCTCGTCGTGCATGGCCTGAAGACTCAGCTTTTCCTGGGAGCTGAGGTGATTGTCGTCTGCATATTTCCAGGGTGCTGCCACTTGGTGCTGTATAATCTAGCGCAATGATGTCCTTACGAATCCTCAAAATTACTTTATTGCTCTTTTTTTTTTTTCTCTGACGTACTGACGATGGAACCCAGGGCTGTTGCATGGAGGAGCGCTCCAAACCCTTTCTTAATGTTATTGCTATTTTGATACAATGTCTTGCAAAGCGGCTGTGTTACTCAGGCTGGGTCTGAACCTGTCGTCTTCCTGCCTTGGCCTCCCGGAGTGCTGAGATTGTAGCTCTGTGCCAGCTAACCTGCGTGTAGTTACACTTTGGTGCCCTCAAGTCAGAGCAGGGGGCGGGAAGAGAGAAGGTAAAGAAAGCACTGATGAGCCTTGAACACAACGCTCCTCATGTGATCCGCGTGTTAGTGTGCAGACTGAGCAGGGCAGGAGACCATTTGAAGGCTACCGGGAAGCCGTTCACTAGGTTTCCTTTCTTCTTTCACCTTCGTTTCTTCCGTCTTACCTCAGGCATATCCTGATGAATGCAGCGTCACTTGAAGCAGCGGAAGTTGAACGTTGTTTCCTGCTCCTCCCACTGCCTTGTGGGTGCCCTTCGCCTGCTGCAACTGCTCTCAGAATGCTTGAGGCAGGCCTGAGTGACAGATGCTGACGGCCACTCTGCGTCTCCCTCCATACCACTCCCAGTGACCTCCCCTATGGTCTTTCAGCTTTTTCCTCCTCTGAATGATTTTTTTTTCCACCTATCTTTTGACTTCAGGCCTTTGATCACAAGAAGCAACTCAGTTACATATTAGCAGAGTAACAGAGTGTGTTGTAATTGGCCAGGAATCGGTCTTGAAATGTCTGGGCAAGATTTATTTCCTAGTGCACCCTCCCTAGGTGCTAATTTTGCTATAGGCTGCTGGATAATGGTTCCTGCTCACAATGGGCGAGAGTTCCTAATCAGAATACAGGGTTGTAATTGGGTTGAAGGGATTTTAAATCATTAAAGTTGCATTTAGAAAGGGGAATAGAAATAGAACCCCAAGATTGAATGACTCACTTAGTATTTAATGAGAGAGTCGTGGAATATTACTTATAATATTCTCCTAATGACCTTACAAGCAGTGCAACCCTCCCGCCCTCCAGGGCCCATTCGCAAGGCAAGTTCTGCAGTCTCGGACCCACCGCTCTGGAGCAATTAATTACTGACCCATCAAGGAGCAATCAAGCTCTCCTCGGCAAGCAGAAGCACTGATTCCTTTCCCTCCTGTCTCTGCCCACTTCATCTTCCTGCCTGCCCCGTGCTAGGGCCTGCTGGGCAGCGAGCCGACATTTACCAAGTCATAAATCATCATGACGCTTTTGGAAAGCCTGGCTGACGGTGGCAGCGCCAGGATGACAAAAAGTGCTGTGGAAGGTCTGATGGGAGGGTGTCGGAAGCAGGTCTGTGGGCTCCAAGGGGCAGACTGTGGGCGGATTTCGGTGGAGAGTCTCCAGTGTGGCCATCTGGGCGTGGCCATGCTAGTCCATGCCTTCTCAGTGGTTAGGATAGTTCTTGGATGACCCAATCTCCACATTACTGGGTAAACACACTCCAATCCCGGAAAAATACAGAGCAAATGGGAAGAATCACAATGGAAAGAACACTATGGGTCAAGCACTTCCTCTTTTGAGTCAATAGATCCTTGTTGTGCTAATAGCAGGCAGTGAGCTATGGCAGGCCCCACATATCATAATTGTGACCAACCGCTAACCACCCAAGCTCAATCAATTTGTTTCTCATAGTGTCAGTGTTTCTTTTGGATTTCATTTCCAGGTAGGTTTTTAAGGTGTTGGTCTCATCAGTGGGGCTCTTAAGAAAAGTTGTAGGGGGCTACTTAAGGTATGTGTGTGTACCTACTTAAGAATGGTCTCACAGTCCAGAAGAAGCATGCCAGTACTATGTGTGTGCTGCTTGCGTCACTGCCTCTCACCCAAGGGGTCAACAGTTTTGGAAAACAGATTGACCTGGCTTGGTGGCAATGGAATCCAAGAAGGCCAGTGACCCTAAATCAGCCTCCCTTGACCTTTGGCCTTGCATCAGCCAGTCTGCTGCGGAAATTGGTGCCCTGGTGGTAAGGGCGATTCTTGTATTTTTGATACTTCATGTACAATCCCCATGGTCTTGGCAGAGCAACACGTGCATCATAATAAGTACCACCCAGCAGGTCTCCCAGATCTGATGCCTCTCGGAAGGCTTTCTGCTTGAGATGTCTGTGCCCAGAGTAGCTGGAAAGTAGTAGCAACTTGGTACACCCCTGAGGGAAGAAGGAGCAAATGCATGCAACATGCTTTTCTCTTTAAATCCTCCAGTCTTATATATGTTCCACTTGGGCAGTTGTTGAGGACCTTCCTCCATACGGAGGACTCACCAGGCCCTTCTGACTGACAGAGAGCAGAGTGCTCATTGTATGTAAGCGTCTGGATCATTCAGCCCATTTCCCAACAGGGTTGATCCCTGCAAAGCATTGAAGGCTTGGGGATAAACTAAAATTTTCCCCCTCTAGTCTGCTTTTGTCCAAATAAAATAAGGATGTGTGGCAAGATATTTGTCATTATTAATATCAGTTGCGCCTACTAGAAAGGTATCATGACTTAGGGGGTTAAAACAGCTAGGGTCTTCTTTTATTTATGAAGTATTGACTGGTTTAAATTTAGTAATTCTAGAAACATCAGTAGATACATTGATAGTTTACCAAGTTAAAGATGATAATGCTTGCTTCATACACATCAAAGTCAAAACAACGTAACGATGTGTGCAGAAGAACATGCTGTACTTTCTGCAATTAGTATTTCATCATGGATTGTGATTCATTTGTGATTAATCTAATAATGTCTTAATGTAAAAAAGGTAGTCAGTTCTCCTGAAGACTCCCGCAGAGACTGTTTTGTGTAGAGTCTGCACTGCCATCTTGGCTAATTCATTCATTCTGGAAGCCCGGGCTCTGCGCTTCTCTTGTAGAGGGCTATCACTGTGCATTACAGATGGAAGTACGGGAACATGCTCCACAGGATGCAGATGTTACCCAGATGCTAGACTTCCTGAGGTTTATGCTGCAGACAATAGATCTCAGCGGCTCCTGGATGGCGCCCTGTCCTCGCTCTCATGACATGGAATAGGTTTTGTCCTTTTGATCTTCAATTTCATCTCCAAGCAGGTCTGTCTGCTGGCCCACAGGCCACATTTGAAGCAGAAAACTTAACCTCTGAGGACAGACATGGCCTTCCGAGTGTACAACTTGATGTACCTGCAGCATTGCACACATCCCCCGGGGGCTTCTCACTTAGCATGTGGAGACTCTCTGGATTCCAGCCCCGTGTTACCGTGACCAGCGACGCTTGGCAATGGACAGCCTGTGGTACCCAGAAGTAACTTTCCTGCTGTCCTGCAGCCTGCACCACTTTGCTTGCACCAGGCTAATGTCCAAGGAGTCTGTTAAATGTTTACAGAAATGTTATGTTCTTGTTTAATCAGGAATGATAGTTTTGTCTTCTTTATAAAGGCAGCAAGTCCCTAGAAACTGGTCAGGAGCACCAGCTGTTTACTGCCGGAAGAAGCTGCCGCTTATCTCCTTGTAACCACCTGCCTCTTCAAGATCATGTCTTAATTAACTTCGTGGTATCAAAGCTGAAATTGTAGCAACATGGTAAAATCGAATTGTAAATGAAAGATAAAGAGGAAAGGAATCTGATGACCAGGGAAGCCAGCAGGGGAGCTCCTCGAGCTGCCATTGGCTGGTGAGGCGGATTGGTGGCAGGTTGCTGAGATTCAGACTAAGGAAATCACGCACTGTTCCACTTGAAGGGAGCTTAGAGGTCTTCTAATCTAGCTCTGTTCAAATGTTTTTCAATTCATGATACATCACTTATTCTTTTTTAATTCATGCTGATATTTTTAATGTCTCATATTCATTTTTTAAATTGCTCTTTAAAAATCACTCAGTTGATGTCACAACCCATGGCAAATTTATACCATGGAGAAGAGAAAACAGTGCTTGTGTCTAATTCCTGAATTTTAAAGTTTAGGACAAAAGAACAAGGAGATGAAGTGACTTGGTTGTCCTTAAACCCTCATCTCCCGACTCCTGTGGGAGTCTGTTCTCTGCCATGTACAAAATCCTACCAGGCCTGAGCGCTGTGAGTTCTGGGACCTTGCTGCTTGCAGGGAGATAAGGCTGAGTACGGTGACTACACCTTGTGTGTTTCTGGAGAGGGTGTACGTGTGAGTAGTGGTGGGCACTCTGTGCGCGGCTCTGCATTCCATCCAGAAGGCAAGAGAAGGCACCATGAAACTCGGCCCAGCCTCTTCTAGGCTTTAAAATCTTGTGCTGTGCTTCATTCCTACCTGTTTCTTCTAAGACATTTACCCAAGTCACATCAACTTCTTCCATTCTGTGCCTCTCCAAGTGAGCCCTTTCTTCTAGGCCAATGGACTAAAGTGCCAATCAGCATAGGCATTCACAGGGAGACAATAAATAAAAATGAAATAAACAAGAACAAAGCCCGAGGATTCCATGGTGGCCATTTCTTCACCTCCCCGCCAATGTGGACATAGTTTCAATGTACTGAAGGAAACTTTCTGAGGAAAGCCACCTGTTTGATTACACCTGCATTTGCCTTCTCTACGTCACTCTCTGGTGCAACCTCTGGGCTTAAACAAGGTTTGCCTAGAGCCTTGCTGCAGTATTGATTGACATGATTGATGAAATATGTACTTGGGGTCGTTTTCAAGGGAGGAGATTGATTGGGAAGATGGTGAGCCGGCACTCATGATGGCTGGCCCAGCGACAAGTAGCACGTCAGAAGGATGCGTAGGCCCATGTCTGGCAGCAGACTCACACTGCGTTGTGCAAGACCCCTTCGAGCCTTGTCCACCACCAAGCACTTCTGTGACAATTGAGTGCCAAGAGCTGGAAATGGAGCTGGTGAGTGATCACTATTAACTTCTTAGGAATTCATTGCTTCATTTCCTTGTGCCCTTGGCAGGTGGCCAGGACCTTCCTTGACGGCACTCAAACAAGCCCAACTGTGCACAGCAAGCCGCTGTCATGAGACTGCCTCCGAATGGTGTGTTCTTCTCTCGCGGAGGGAATCCCCTCCTTCCTCTCTCCCGAACGCTCGCTTCTCCCCGCCCCCACCCCGCCCACACAGATACAGGCACGGAGCGGTGGTTAGATATGGGAGGTGAGCTATCAGCTGTGATTTAATGAGGAGTATCACTGTCAGACTTTACAAAATGGAATTTCATCAGATGGTGAAGAAAGATGTCTGCGTAGAAACTACAGAGGGGATTTTGACAGCGTTTTCAATCCAGTTATCAAAGCATTTGCAGTTCAAAGCAGGTGAAACAATAATGTAATCTTAGTGCTGAATGCTCATTTGTATCTGAGTGTTTCAATAAATAAAGTGGCCTGGGAAATGAAAGCAGACCTGTTGTCTCCAATCCTCTAAATTTAATATCCAGGGTATTGACTGACAGCTTTTTATCACTATAATTAGTATGGATTGTTCCTGAGGCTGTTGATCAATCTTCCCTACCTCTATGGACTGAGTGGCTGTGTTCTTCCTCTCTTTCTTTCCCCACCCTTTATTTTAATATTGATCTTCCCACTTGTATTCCACCATAAAGATGTTGCTCATTTAGACAAAAAAAAATCCAGGGTGACCAGCGATGGCCAAGCAGCAGCCATTGCGGAGGGGTGTCAACCTGTGATGTCACTCTTCTCAGCACCTTGACGATGTACCGGACTTGTCAGTGCCAGTGACCTTCTGCCCTCTGTAGTCCATCAGTGCCCCTAGTGTCTCTATGTCGGAAAAGCCACGCAGATGAGACCAGCCATGCACTATGTATCTGTCCAATGAGTGGATATCTTGTCGTTACAGTCAAGCTAAAGGAAGAAGTTTGGTTGGGCGTGTGTGTGTGTGTGTGTGTGTGTGTGTGTATGAGAGAGAGAGAGAGAGAGAGAGAGAGAGAGAGAGAGAGACTGTGATACAATCTGTTCCATATAATACCAGCCAGAAAAACCAGACCTCATCTCTTCCTTCTCACTAAGTCCTTCTCAATTTGATGTTGATATTGTCTCCTTCCCCACCTATCTCTGCCTCTATCTCCAGGGATATAATTGTACTCCTCACTATCTATTTCCTTAACTACAGCAATAATTTACTGTCTCATCTCCAGCCAGCCTTCCTGTCCTGCATAACCCCAGAGCTCCACCTCAAGGCTCCACTCAGTGAGAAGCGGGCCTGTGTGAATCAAAGCTTTCCAGACCCCTGGGACAGTTGGCGGGCAAGCTGCAGGGCTTGGGGCTGCCCCCGGGCACTGCCCAGCATCTCGCAGTCCACTTCCCACTGCTCCCTACAGGAGGACAGAATTGCCTCTAGTTCCTCTTTGTCACCTGTCTCTCACCTCTACACCTTTTCTCATGTTATGCATTTGGCCTACAATACTTTTCAACCATTTTCTTCCTACTCTTCCCATCTCTCAGGAATTAGCTCAGATTGGATATCTTTTAGGACACATTCTTCTAGCCACCAGCACACCCTCACTGTCTATGCCTTTCTTCTTATATACAGGGATATATATATATATATATATATATATATTGCACATACAAAGACACTTTGTATTTGTGTATCTCTATCTCACAGTAGAACATAAGCTTATTTGGGTTCAGAGCAGGATCCATGTATTTTTCTTTATCCTATTTTGAAAGTGAAACACAAGCCCGACAGCTAAGCTATGACCTTTGAACTGGGAAGTAGTATCCTTAAACAAATCAGTGTGTTCCCCCAAGCTGGTGCATCCTTCAGGTAAAGTGGGGTATGACTGTGGTGCACATAAAGTGCTTTGCTGTTAAGCTGTACAGTACAATGAACAAGAGTTAGGTGCAGTGTCTCAGGTAAGAAAATATGGGCAGATGTCACTTCTGCAGCTAAGAAAATGCACAATGTTTGCCAAGGTTTGGATATGACTCAATGGTGTCACCCAGGGGTCCAAATTTTGGAACCTTGGTCTCCAGTGTTGTGCTGTTGGGAGATGTTAGAGCCTTGCAGAAAAGGGTCCCAGTGGAAACTGAATAGGACACTGAGGTCGCTGCCTTTGGAAGGTCTCGTTTCAGGCCTCAGTAGTTTTCTTGAGAGTAGGTAGTAAAAAAGCAAAACCACTCCCCACCCTTGTCTCCCTCTGCAGGAAGCCCTTTTTCTGCTCCTCCGTGCACCTTGTGGTAAAACAGCCAACTAGGCTCACAACAAAGGCTAAAGACTTGGAGCTGCACCCAAAGCTCTTTTGTAATCTGGCCAAATAGCTCACCAGATTAAAGTGCCTGCAAGTAGGTACAGGGGCTGGGGGCTCGATCCTCAGGCCTGCAATGCCAGCTCCACCCCTGAGGTGCGCTGTGCTGGCAATTGAGACTAGGCGGTGGTGCGCGCCTGTAATCCCAGCTCTTGGGAGGCTGTAAACAGGTGGATCACTATGAGTACGATCTACTAGTAGTGAGACCCTCAACACCCTGTAGACCCTTCCTTAAAATACAAAAACAAACAAACAAACAACTGTTTTGTAAATCAAGCAGCCACGGGTATGTCGAATCAGTGGAAAATGGACTACTCTACTACTTTTCTTTATGCCTTAGAATTTAGGAATTTATAAACTGGTTACATCCCATAGTACAGGAGAGCTTTGCAACCTACACATTCAAATAGTGTTTTCAGATCTGTCTTCATAAAGAAAGGAGCTGCACTCTGCCTTGTGTTGTAAAAATCAGACCATCAGCATCCCTGTGTCGCAGGACACTTCCTAGGCAGAGCGAATGTGCACAGTTGTAGATGCGTCTTTCAAGCTTCCCCTGTCTGGACAGGCCTGGCAGTGAGTGACAGGCCCTGGAGCCTGTATGGAGCTTGCCTGCTAATGTCCTCGGCCCCCCAGCCATCCCCACTCTGATGGGGTCTGCACACATCATGTGCCTCTTACTGAGGCACTGACACAAGCATAATTCTTCTTAGGACCTGAGCTCATCAGACTCACACTGGACTGGACTGGCCGTTCCTTGGGCCCCACTCCATCTTGCCCATTGTGGACCCAGGCAGCAGATGTTCCAGGAGGTGACCCCAGATGTGCACAGGCACACACAGCCCTGCCTTCTGGCTTGGCTTTGCTCCAGGCGTACATAAGACAGAGTCGATGTACTGCTACCAGTTGGCACATTTTCCAAGCCAGATTGGAATCAGGCCCTTCTACGGCCTTGGGGATCCATTGCAACTTCAAGTGCAATGTGGAGAAGGAACGTGGCTCTCAGCCTCAGAGCCCGTTGTCCTTTACTTCTCTGCTGGCATTTCCAGTCCTGCGTGTCACTGCTGTGGAGCACGTCCCTGCAAACTCAGGGACGAGCTCAGTAGCGTCAGTATTGGCAGCTTTGGGAAACTGCTTCTCCACATTCCTGCGGGTGGTCTGCTTAGCTCATTTTGAAGAACAGCCAGTAAGTAAGTTGCAAGGTATATTCCATATCATTCTGAGGTCACTTACCTATGGCTGCTGGGGTGGCTAGCAAAAATGGAGGAGACCCCCCAGCGCATCTGCAAGGGTGAAGGCGTTTTCTTGTGATTCCCTCAGATGTGCACCTGTACGCTTCAGCCAAATTGAGATTTGGGAGGCATATTTTGCTTCTTGGTTCCATGTTTGGCTGTACCACCGTCCAGTTGTAAATCTTCACAAGATACTTTATTTTTCTGAAGTTACACTTCCTTGCCTTAAAGTACTTTTTGATGTAAGGGTTAAATGAGGTGTCAAGATGCAGCAGCCTCGAAAGAAGCAAGGATTACTAATTATCTTTTTCTCTCCCTTCAGATGATCTTCCCATAGACAGACCCTGTCCACAGCATCTTTGAACTTAAAATAGTCTTGTTTGTAGTAGAACATCACTTAATGATATCCGTTCAGCAGGCAGGTATGTGTAGGCTTCTTTTAAATGTGAGAGTATATTTGCTGAAATATTTGCAGTAGCTGAATCTGAGTGAGGAGATTATAATCAATTTTGTCCATTTCCGGTCCTCCCGTTCTCCCTCCCTCTCCTTTTCTATTTTTCCGCTTCCCTTTCCTCATTTCCCACTTTCCCTCCTTCTTCCTTTCCTTTCCTCCCTTGCTTCTCTCCTCTGTTTATTTTCTTCCCATTATTTTTCTTTCCTTGTATTATTCTTATTTATCTACTTTTTAGAATCACCATTTTATAAAACAGTAAGAGCCATGCAGGTAGTCTAGTTGTTTAAAAATTGATTTAATAGGAAGCAAAAGAAAAAGGCCGTTGTGTATTTCAGAAAGCAGCCCAGCCGTGCTGCTTTAGCTCTGCCCCTTCTCTTCCCCTGCCCACTGCAGACCCCAGCAGCAGATGTTCCTGGACATGACCACGCCTCAAGGGGATCCAGTACCTGAGTCTGAGCCCAGTTCCCAGCACCTTCCTCCCCACATAGCCTCTCATGGGCACGAGCGACCCAGGACAGTGTGAGAACATGGCCTAAGATGCGGCACCATTGCTAAGAGGGGTGTGCAGGAAGGGTGAACAGGGGCTGGGGCTGTTAAAAGAAAGAAATAAAGCTTCCTAAAGGAGCACATTCAGGATAAATAAATGTGAGTTTATTAATTTAATAAAACAGACAAGGATCCTGCTTGTATTGATGCAGAAAGGAGAGCTGTTAAAATTTATCTACTAATAGAGACAGGAAAAGAGAAATCAAGAGAGGGCCAAAACTGTATAGTAACAGGAAGACTATTGAAAAGTGGAGAAAAGATTCGGGAGCTGGCTTGGTGGCCTAAGCACCTGCCTGGCCAGCACAAGGACATGGGTTCGATCCCCAGTACCGCATGCTATGCTGGCCCCAGCACCTGGGTGTGCAGAGCTGGCTACTGAATCAGGTATGGTGGTGCACACCTGCGATCCCAGCCCTGGGGAGGCAGAGACAGAAGGATCACTGTCAGTCCGAGCTGCATAGTGAGACCTTGTACCAAATAAACACATAAATAAAAGATTAAAATTTATTTTTAAAAAACTGAAGAAAGAAGAAAACAAAGGAACAAACTGCAGACCACATAAGAAAGAAGAGGAGAAAGAGCAACAGTTGGAGCGGGACAAAACCAAGGGACTTAGCAGGCATACTTTGACCCTATGCTTCCAGGTCTAAACCGGAGCGACTACAGCAGTCAGCCACATGGTTAATTGCCTTTAATTATCACGAGCCGACCCGTCCAGCCTGCGGGTTACAGGCAATTTTCTCTGCTTCACTAGTTGACTGCAGGTTTCTGTCATCACAGTCTCTTTGGGCAGGTCACAGAGTTTGAGATGATTTCTTTGAGCTGGAGGACACTGGCTTGGACCCTACATCTTCCCACCCATCTTTCCTTCAGTGTGTGACACCCATATGTGTGCTTTGAGAGGCCTTCCAGACAGCACTTGGTCACGCTGAGCAGAAAGGTGGGGATGGAGTGCGGTGTCTCCTCCCTCCCCCGGCCTGCATGAGCCTGCTCTGCAGAAGACTCTCAGAAGCAAGTCAGCCTGAAGGTGGCCTGGATCATGCGCTCCATGGCTACCAGGGTGGATGCTGGTCTGTAATAAGCCAGTGACAGAGTCAGGTTCAATTACCTATATGTTCCCTGAAGCCGAAACAATCGCCATTATCCCACATAATATTCCTTGACCTACATTTCCACTTGAAAGCCTTCAGCTAACAATTATTCCAAATGTTGTGTTATAAATAAATACATTTGTATTCCAGAAATGAAATGGGAGAAGGGAGCAGTGCCCACCTCGCTCCTCCCTTCTTTTCCCTTTTCCTTGGGACTGAGAGTTCAGCACAGCTTTTTCCAAGGAGTTGCTCAGTGAAGAGCTCGTCTAAGGGGAACTGTTCAGAAGTAATGAGGCAACCGGGTTTTCATTGGGAAAGGGGTAGCAACATCCGTGCCAGGGAGATTTGAACCATCTGGATTAAAAGGGTCAAACTATCCACTGGCACAATTAAGCAGCTCTGTGTGGAGCAGCCACGTGACTGGGCAAAGGAGCTGCCAAGAACAGGAGATTAGTAAACAAAAGTGCCCACCAGAAGGCTTCCAGGTTGGCCACCCCCTGGCCACTTGGCATTTACACAGCTTCCTCTCTCCAGCGTGCCATCTGCCTGTGCCCACAGCCCACCTATAAGCTATCCGCAGGGACTCAGCAGAGCTGAGTTTGTTTAAAATGTTTAAAGTCCAGGGCTGAGTGGCTCAGGATGATAAATCGTAGACGTCCACAGCGCTCTTCCCTAATGTGTTGGCAGTGCCTCTGATGCTCCTGATTATTTTTCACTGCTTCACTGTGATAAGCTGAAGGGTAGTTGAGTGGTGATGCTTAATTCCCCGATGGTGATTGTGATAGTTGATGCACAGATAGTTGCAACTCAGGTAGGAAGCATGTGGCTTGATTTCTTAATACGGGTCTTTATGAAGACTTGAGAATCAACTAAGTGACTCTCTGAGTCCTTTTTGAATCTGGGACGCTTGCATTGAAAGAATTCTTAAGAGGGTAGAGAACCCTAATGTATGCATTTATTCATTCAGTAAACATTTACACGCTAGGCATTGCATCAGTTCCCGTGGCTAGAGCAGAGACCTGTTCTTTCAACCTCTTAGTGAAAAGAAAAGTGAGCAAGTGCCTACTGCCTACATGGAGTCTGCCTCGGACTTCCGCTGGAGTGCCTGTCACGTGACAGAAACTACCTATTCCTGAGGAGGCGCTGCAGCCTAGCCACGCATGTCTTCTGCAGTAAGTGGACACTACTGAGCACATACCGTGTGTTTTTAAAATCTCACTTCAATGCTAGATAAAGGCGCTTCCAGCGCAGGAGCGGGCCTATGAGAGGAGCAGCATGAGGCAGGTTATAATTGCGGCGCGTCGGGCCCTCATTTCCATCCCACACCCTCCGCTGGCTGTTATCCTACTCCTGGAAACGGCTGGCCTCTGCACCTTCGCTGTGTCTGTGCCTAGGACTTGCCCCTCACATCCGGTCCTCCTTCCCTCTCAGCGCATGCCCATTTAGGACCCAGCTTGGAATTTTGTATTTTCTCTGGATGATGCCTCCACTGTGTCCCAGACACATAGAACCATAACTCGATGGCTGGTTCAGCATGAGCGGAATGGCCATGCCTACTGTGACCTCAGGGGTGACTCTAACAGACCACTCTTGGCGCAGGCTTAAAGCAGAGTTTCTAGGTTTTTCCTCTCAAACTCTGTCATGCTGACCCCATCTCAGTAAAGGACACTCTCTTCCACACTGTCGCTTAGACCAAAGTTTCAGAATCTAAACTTCGTGTGATGTCATTTCTCTCAGCCCTAACATCTCCCCTGTTTTAAATCTATCTGCATGGTTTATTGGATGTACTTCCAGTATGTATGTATATATATATATATATATATATATATATATATTTCATGTTCTTATTTTCCTTTTCAAGCTCTGTAGTTCAGCCCAGTATCTCCAGAAATAAGGCCTTCTATACATACTTCCTGTCTGGCTTCTCTGCTACTGTGATATTCCCAGAACATCATCCTCTGCACAAAAAATTCCACATGTCCTTTAGCTGTAAACCATACAGCAGATCTTGCTTCCCTGCTTGGGACTTTCAGCCATACTGTTCCTACCCAATAGCTCATCTCCCTGCAAATTGCCCAGCCAACCCCTCATTCCTCTCAGATCTCAGCCCTGAGCAGTCTGCGGGTCTTGCTCCTGCCAGGCTCCACGCACATCAGGATCGCTCCTCCTCAGCCCCTCTTTCTGCCATCCCCAGGTCTTCTCTTGGACCGGCTGCCTCCTGGTTATACATCGACACCGCCTCCATAAGCGATGTCCCTAAGGACCTCATGGCTCACACGCGGCTGTACTCAACTCCACGCTTGTCCTCTAGCCTGTTGCGTGCTTCCCGGTATCTGCACCTCCTCTCTGACTGGTCTGCCTGTCCCAGGAAAGACATCACTGTCTGTCATGCTGAGGGCATGCAACACGCCTGAGTGAGTGGGTCACAGGATAAAAGCTTTGCACACTCCCCTTCCCATAATGTGAGTCTTCTAAGCACCAAAAATACTCAGAAAATAAGACCCTCTTCTGGGTTCTACATGAATGATCTCTGCCAGGGACAGGGCCTCTCTGGAGAGCTCAGTTGTCAGCGTGCCACTGCGGTGTGAGCAGGCGGACTGTAGCTATGCCTGAGTGTAAGGCTCACCTCAGATGCCATGCGGCATGGACTCTGTGCTTTATGTTTTTGACTAAAGGGCTTCACTACAAATGTTTATATTCTCTTTCATGCCTGGCTGAAATTTTACAGCTCGAAATAATTTAACGAAGTATGGATTCTTGATTTAAAAAAATTATTTGAAAATTACTCTTAGCACATATTGCTATTGCTAGATACATCTTCAATATTTCAACAACTCACTAGTTATTTTGTAAATGTCTCTGCTCTTACAGAATCACTGCCCCTCTTCGATGTCATCGTCTTGAGGAGGAAATCTAGAATGTTCAGTGCTCACATTATTTTATAAGAGAAGTAGAACTGTGACTTAACATTTAATCCCTGTTGGAAATAGGATAATCTGTAGTCTACGTGGTGGCCCTGAATAGGGCAGGAGGTCCCCAAGGCTTACGTATGAGTTCCAATGCCGATTTGCAGTGCCACAGTTCTCTGCAGTCTGAGGCAAGCCGTGGCCACCCAGTGCCACTGTCCCCACATGTAAAATGAGAGTTGTTTTAGGAAGATCTGCAAGAGCCTAATGCATTGGCCTTTGAAAACAGTTGTAGGTGCCTCAAATATCAAAATCAGCTAAAGAAAAATAAACTTGAAGCTTCAGGTGTATTTCCCCAAATGACTTCCTACCTAAATGCTTTACTAGCTCAGGCAAAACACACGCTTTCCGGGGAGTCAATCCCATTTGTGATGGGGGTCTGCCTGTGTGGCCATGAATCGAGATAAAGATGCTTCACCACAAGCCCACGTTTCCTGGCAAGCTTTGCAGGGACCTGAGCTCGAGGCAGAAGAAAACCAATTTGATTCTGACACAAGATTCTTGGCAAGAGAAGAGGAAATTTTCTGCTCTTGGGATAGTCTAAGGACGATTCAGATTACAAATAACTCAACTACAGTAGAAGAGGTCACTGGCTCCCTGTCCTGCTTCCATCCCCCTGTCCTAAGAGAAGGCCAAGCCCTCCTCTGGGTTTGTGTTCATTGCACAGCGTTCTTTCGGTGATGCAGTCCTGTTTGCATCTGACTCAGGCCGAAAGTCCACTGTTCAGCGCGTGTGTGTTAAACAGACCACAGCAGACACAGCCTTGCGGCACCTCTTCCGCCCATGCTGGAGCTCCACATACTAAGAGAGAGAAACTAGTGTCCCAGCACATCCAGCCAAGGCCAACTTCTTGAAGACATGTTGTGCAGAAGGCTGCAGCTAAATACGTATGGGAAGAATTATAAAGGAAGAAAGCAAGAAAGAAAAAGTACATGAATAAAGACATTTCCAGAAAGCATGCACTTGGTGAATAATGGAACATGGAAAATCCCTTGCGTTTCTGTGATCTGGTAGAAATGCTTCATTTTGGGGGTGGAGCATGGTGGCTAGAATCAATGGTGAGAAGTCCAGGCTCGTGTTGGGAGATTTTGTGCTGCTTCTTCCAGCGCAGGCAGCATGGAGCCCCAGCCTAAGACATGCCGCTTCTTAGAGAAGCTGCCCTCTCCTCAGCAGGCAAGTCTGGCCCAGGTGCCCATGTCAGTCTGGAAAACAACAGGTAAGGCTGCTCCCTTCCACAGAGCGCTCACAGCCCATGGTCCGTGGCCGAGGACCACAGCCACAAGCACTTCTCTATACTTCTGTTCAGGCAGGCTTTGGATAAAAGCAACAGCAACACTCTTTTCTTACCTTGAAGATTACAGAGATAATCTTCCCTGGTCACAGTTGGGGAAATAGCCAGAGGGGTCTTGTCGCCTCCAGAAAAGCCCTGGAAGAGATGCCAATTCCTGCTGGGCCTGTTGGAGCATCTTTCATGATTTCAGACAGAAGGAAAGGTCACCCCAGGAGACGTGGAGAGCGGTTCCTCCCACTCATCCTCTCCTACCTATTGTTTGTCCCCAGGCCCATGTCTCAAGTGTATGTGCCTGTGCTTTTTATACCTTATGCAAACTGCTTTACGAACTCAGTGCTGTTCAGGGCTGGAGCCAGCTGTCTTTGTGCCTTAGCCTTGTCTGTGTGGCTAGTGCCAGCCATGGTGAAGCTTTGTCACCTGAGTGGTAGGTGAGATATGCGTCCAGGGACTTGCTTTTTAAATAACTTTGGAATCATAACCATGGTTATAATAAATACCTCTGTGATTTACATTTAAATAGCGTTTTTACCCACAGATCAGAGGGAGGAAAACTATCTTAACTCAATATCATGACCTGAATTCTCTTCGCTGAAACTCCAGCCTGAGTGGGCCGGGTTCTTTTTTTTTCTCCAGAGCTCCGTGTACCCAACTGATCAGTACTAGGGTCTGTTTGTGTGGGGCTGGGCACCTGTGGCCCCACATGTGCCCGGGCTTCTCTGCCTCTCTCCTGTATCGCCAACCTGGAGCCAGACGACGCTGCCCTGCCACTGCCTGGGAGGGGAGAGGCAGGAGGAACAGCACAGCCTCCCCCATCACAGACGGTGTGCTTAGCCCAAGCCAGTTAGCAGAGTCATCTCTTGGACTTGAAGCCAGTGGATCAAGACATGACTGAGAAGCAGGACAGACAGGCCCAGGGTCACCTTCACAGTTGCTGCGGAGTACAGTGGCACCTTGAACAGTTCTGTGCTGTCCTCCGGGTTCCTTGTCAGCGCATGGGCATTTCTGAAAAAGCAAATCAGAGAAAAGACAGGAACCTGAAACAAACCTGAGGCCCACGACTTCAGCCGCACAGATGACAGCTCTGTCCTGATGACTCAATCTGCCCACCTTGGTGGCCTTTCTTGCCAGCATCCCATCTTTGTGTCCCTTTTCATGCCCTTCTTCCAGATCGTGTGCAGAGATTTTTATTTTTCATACTGCACCATTGAAGTTGTTTCATCACCAACACATTTCTCTCTGTCCCGTAGGTTCTTTAAAAGGCCTCCTTTGAAGACGTGTTCTATTCAGACAGAAGCTTTTGTTTAAAAAAAAAATAAAAGAGGTGTAAATATGGAATGTTATTGAAAAGGTCTTATCTTGCTTTCGACATGACATCTAAAAATGTGTTTAAAATAAAGAGCAAGTGTTGTACGAGGCATGTGTCAAGGCGGTTGGCTTCCCATAGCGAGCGCTGGATGGTGCTTTGTGTCTTCCCACAAAAGCCTTCCACATGTTAGGACCCCAGCCGCAGGGCCTGCCTCTAAGCGCTCCCTCCCCAGAGTGGCTAGGAGTGGGCAGGGCAAGCACTTGGGCAGCTGCTTTGTTTGGGGCACCACCCTAAGCCACTTTCATGAACACACACACATCAAAGGAATTTTCCAAAAGGAATAGCATCACCCTCATGAAACGTATCTGCTCGGTGATGCTTTAGCACATGCCTAGCATGTGTGCAGTGAGGCCTTTGACTTGCTACCCAGTAACGCACACACACACACACACACACACACACACACACCCCCCACTGTGCTGGGCTATCTCCTGGCTGATGCCAAGCTCACCTGGTGCCCTGCCCACCTGCCACTTGAGGCCTGTCATCTGTTCTGCATTTCCACGTGCCACTTTCATGGCTCTGCAGAACAGAGGAGAAAATGTTTTGGGGTAAAGGATCTTTGAGATGATCAAGCTTAACTGCCTAAGGATGAGGAAGCCTAAGCCCAGAAAGGTGGTCTGACTTGGCCAAGGTCAGTCTCTAACTGGGAAGTGTGTAATTGCAAAGAGCTCATGAGGTGCTCTGAATGGCTTGGATCCAGGAGCGCAGCGATCTTCCTGAATGGTAGGTAGACAGCTCCAGCGCTTGGAACCTTGAGCTCTGATCTTGTTATGCTGCCCATTGGTTAAAGCAAAGGGTAGAATTTCTTTGCTGTTTTTAATGTTGCATAATAATTTAGCTTGTGTATGTGAGGGCAATCCCTTTTATTCTTTATCCAGTTATCTCTTGGTGAATGGACATGTTGGCTTTCTTATCTGGCTATTGGGAGGAGCACTGCAGTGGGCGTGCGGACGCAGACATCGGTCTGAGGTGGCGATTTAGCTTTGGAGATGCACCGCAGCTGGGCTTGCTAGCGCCTCTGGCTACCGTTCCTGATCCCACGGACGAACCTAGAGGGCACCGTGCTGAGGGAGAGAAGCCAGATGCAGAAAGGCCATTTTGTGTTTGCTGCGATTCGCTGAAATCTGCTGTGAGAAGTTCTGTTCTCACAACAAAGGAAAATAAAAAGAAAGCAGTAACGAGGTGAAGTGATGGACACGTTAATTAGCTTTATTACAGTGATCATTTCACAATACATACCCATATCAAAACAGCAGTTGCACGCTTTAAATATATACAATTTTTATTTGCCAATTATGCCTCAATAAGGCTGAAGGAAAAATAAAAGCTCGACATTATGCAGGGGAAAAAAAAAGAATAGGCATAAGGAATGTCTTCCTGTCAGGTCTCCCAGCCTGTGGCGGGGCACTTCTGCGCTGGAGAAGGAGGCAGGTAGCACCTGGGCGCGGGCAGCCCGCTCTTGTGGTGTCTGTGCCCTGCACAGGCGGCCTCGATGCTAGTCGGGACTTGAGGTCTGCTGCAGAGCCATGACCTAGTGTCTTCCGTGACCGTTTGCCCTTGTTGTTCTAATGTTTACTTAATTTATAAAGCGATGATGTTTCATCCCTCTCTGTTCATTGATTAGCCCTCAGCCCTGGGAGAGGCTTGAAGCACTGATCTTTTCATTGCTGCCCAGCAAGGGCTGTTGAGCGCAGCTCCTTTACCACCCCCAGTTCAGGGATGGTCTTTCTGTCTTGGGATGGAGTGAAGAGGAGCAAGACAGCACAACATGCCTTTCTGCCTGCGGAGCCTCGCTGAGACCCTGTGCCCCCTTTCATGAATGGTCTCACTGCTGCAGCTTGCTCTATGTTGAGCCCCGGCAGACTCTTCTCTGCACCTCTCTGGATTATCATTACCCTGGATTTGGCATCTGTGCAGGCCAGCAACACCCAGTCAACAGCTTTGGTCACCTTTGTGTTGGGAGGGCTGGGAGAGGAATGGGGATGGTAAGGCAACTGACACAGAACAATAGCTAAATAGAGCACCCTGCTTTCCTGTATGCACCCAGAAGTCGGGCTAGAGAATTTCAGAGGAACCATGGGTATGAGCGACCAGGCCACAACCATGAGTAGAAACTGGGACCAGATGGGGAGCAACTTGGGCCTTGGGAAGATACAGTCACTCAAGTCAAAGGGCGTGATGCTTTCCTCTGCCCTCCTGATGACCAAGATCTTGCTAGAGTCAGGAAACAAGGAAGTCTGGAAACTGCATGTGTGGTATTGTGAGTCAACATGGGTAGAGACGGTTGGGATGCAAACAGATGGCAGGTGATCACAGACCCTCTCTGGTCTTGCAACTCCTCTACTTATTCACCACCCTCCTAGTAATCATGGCATTGTGTCTTCTGCATAATAATGAGGGGAGTCTGCAGCACAAGGATTGTTTTTGTGCTTCAAGTATCTACCGCAGTTTCCTGGCCCAGAAAGGGACTGAGTGGATGCACGCGTGGACTGCAGAAATGGAGATACATTACAGAAATGCAAGTCACTATTATCACCATTAAACCAAAGCAGGCTCAGAGGGAAAGAAGAGACTGGGCGGAGCCTAGGTTAAAGGAAACGAGGAAAAGGGCTGAGCTTATGCTAAGAATTTCAGGCTGAGACCTGCCGTCAGTTGATCAAGGTGAATCTCAACAGTGGCCCTTAAACTCACAGGCGTCTAAAGTTTGTGAGCGACTCATGTTCATTTTTGATTTTGCATCAGAAAATTTCTATTAGAAGCTATGAGCTTTTGTTGTAAGTGGTTGTCCTTCTGTACTACAGCTATACCCTACCAGTCTGGCTATCTAGCAGCGCACGTTACTTTATTTTTGCCAAGTGAAGACCACCAGAAGCACATCTACCCAGGCCTCCCTCCACAGGAGGCGCACGTCATCTTTGCGGTTCTTACTGTGTCTTCAGGTTGAACATTAGAAAGTGTGTCAGTCTTTGGGCTGGGACCTCCGTGCCTGGGTCCCTCTCCCTGGCTTGTGTCCCTCCTCACCTCATGACTCACTGCCATCTCCCATAAAATCCTTTGGCTCTTCCAAGGTAAGCTTCTACCAGGGCTGATAATGACAAGCCACTCTTTTCGGAAGTGGAGGGTTGGCTGGGGAGATAGCTCAGCAGTTTCAGTACCTGCCTGCCAAGCACAAGGCTCTCGGTTCGATTCCCAGTACTGCATGCCATGCCAGACCCAGGCAACAAGCTGGCCACTTAAACCAGGCGTGGTGGTGCATGCTTATAGTCCCAGCACTGGGGAGGCTAAGAGAGAAGGGTCACTTCAAGTCTGAGCTGTGTATTGAGATCTTGAACTAAATAAATAAATACATAAAAAGTTAAAAAGTGGAGGGTTGCAATCAGACAATGGATTTTGAACTACTCTGTTTTCCAAGCCTAATCTTGCTATCAATTAGCATAATTGATATTCACAGCACAGACCTACTAGGCCCTTTGCTTCTTCCCCAAAAGAGAAGGCAATGGGCTGGAATCGGCTTGACCAGCATGACACAAGAATATAAAATAGTGCCGCTATCCAAGCGTCCATCTCCTCGCGCTGATAAATTGCCCCGCATTGCGCTAGTGTGTGTTGTACTTGGTTGATTGTTGTTTTGGTTTGTGTAAGCACCATGAGAACAGAGATTTTGCATATCTACATGTATCAATTTACTGCCAGATTCTAGCATCTGAGGTCAGGCACATGGTTTGGACACAATAAGTAGGTGCTGCATGAAGTAATCACCCCAGTGCCTGCCTCACTTCAAGCAAGACCTTGTGAAGGATTATTGACCGCTGTTGATGTCCATACCGCACACTCTTTTCTTTTCTTTCTTTCTTTTTTTTCTTTTTTTTTATTTTGTATTTTAGGGNGGTCTCACTACTAGATCAGACTCATAGTGACCCACATGTTTACAGCCTCCCAAGAGCTGGGATTACAGGGACATGCCACCACAGCCAGTCTCGTACCGCAAATTCTTAATCCAAAGCAGAGTAGGAGCCTGGCCTGTTTTGGAACCAACGAGTCTGGACTGTGTGGTTGCGTAACGGCGACCAAAAGCAAGGCCTTTGCGCTGACCTTCAGATCGACGCTTACTATTTTTTGTCTAGAAATAAGACCTCTGTGACTCACCATGTTGCTCAAGCTGGGTTCAGCTCTGTCATCCTCTGCCGCAGCCTCCGAGAGTGCTGAGATGGCAAGCACTGCACTACTCTCGCCTCGGAACGTCTTGAGCAGAATCTGTCTTGTCACTTTCATCTGCCCACCTCCAGGTCATTGTGGATTAATTAGAACATAATGTGCGACACATTTGTGTAGCATCTTCGCAATTGTTTGAAAGTCTTTTATAGTCTTACAATCTCGTAACGTTGGAGTTTCGAACATGAACTTCTTTTGTTTAAATGCATAAACCGAGCAGACAAGCTTTTTGGTTTAATCTCGCTATTCTAAAACTAAAAGGCCAGCTGATTGCAAGGTCTCTGAGTATTATTAATTACCAGTGGTTCGGATCAATGCACAGGGCTTGTCTAGAAAGTTATTTCCTCCTCAGGTGAATGGCTGGGAATACAATGTGCAGTAATTCACAATTGGAAAGAGATGGGCGAGACTGGTCCAGGGTGGGTCTTGGCTTTCCGTCCCCCATGCAGAAAGCAGAGACTGAATCTTGACAGTCCTTGAGGACAAAGCAGGTGGAGATGTTTTCATTACAATCACCAGAGGTAAGATGGAAGCCCCGGAACACAGGCTTCCTGCCCACAACAGCTTCATGGAGCTGTGGAGACAGCTGATCTGTCTCTACTTTGCCAAGGGAAAATAACCACCCTAAGGAGCTTTGGGCAGGGTCCCAGGTTTAGACGAGAGCCTACCAGTGGACAGAATGATGAAGTGGCCCTTTAAATATAAATCTCTGGAGCCCCAAACCGGGTGGATGTTCCCTTAAGTATTCAAATGAGATTGCAGCATCAGATTGGTATGCATTAGGCTGGTTTCAATGAAAATTAACATGTAATTGCTTCAAATGAAGTAAGTGAGGAGGTAATCTGTTCTTAAATTGGATTCCTAGGATTTTGTGGTACCATAATGCAGCTGTGAAATGAAATATATTTTAAGGATGATGTCCTCAAGGGGGTGAAGGGGCTGGGAGGGAAGGAGGAGAGAGAGCATACAGTGGCAGCTCCTCTCTGCTCGGGCTGCCTTGTTCATTCTCAGTTTCATCCTTCAAGTGCCTAGGGATGAAAAGAAGCCTCCTTTGCACGGGTGGCTTCCTCTCGCTGCCTGCTGTTCTGACCTTGCTCTTGTAGGTGTCGGCTTCTCCTTGTAAGCCCTGAGTCTGGATCCAGGGGAGGGCTCCTAGGGCGGGAGCCTCGTGCTGTCCTCTCAGAGCTGGATGTTCAGAGCCAGTGTGCTCCTTCAGGCTATGATGTCCACTGAGTAGAGACACGCGCACCATCACAGTTGGTTATATTGCCTAAAACACTCCGCACAGTAACCAAAACCATAGTTGTGTTCCTGATATTTCAAATTACAGACATGGACATTTGACCTCATGAACCATACTTTAAATATCAAAGACAGAACTATCTCAGCCACTGGAGCAACTGCAGCCAACTTCATTACCATCATCAGCCCCCGAAGAAGCCCGAGTTCAGCTAGACCAGGCTCCCCTGCTAGCAGCAATGATATGGGCTGTGAAGCCTGAGGATGAGCTTGGGAATAATTAACCTCCTTACCCTTCAATCAAGATGGAAAGCAGCTGGGTGAGGAGTCAGTGCAGGTTAATGCATTAAATTGTTTGCCTTTGCCATTCTAAGCTGGAATGGGATTTTCGGTCACAACGGAAATGAGCGGGCAGTCCTCTGTTTTCGTGTATCCATCCACTCCACCAAAGAGCCATCTCAGATGGGCTTGGGCTTCTTCCGCATGAAGGCCACAGATGGGCAGAGCTCTTAAATGAAGTGGATCCCCGGCTCTGAAAAGAGTGTGCATTCCAATGGCAGAGCGGTGGGGATGGTCTCCAAGTCCCCACCTAGGGGCTGGCTTCAGAATCCCAGGCGACAAGAGCATCACCTGAGGAAGACATGTGGCTTTATGGTATGCTGTATAAAGAATATATGCTTCAATAAAAGACCCCCATCGGAGCTGCAGAGTGGTGAAACTAGTAGGAAATTTGAGAAGGGTGAGCTCTGTGACAGGCTGTTGCACCGCTGATGCTGATTGGGCCCGTCTGAGGCCCACAGCACTCTCTACAATCACAGCTTGGTTTTACAGCTCAGCACATGATTTTTTTAACTCCTGTCTTTGTTTCTCCCTCTGTTTGTGTTTGCTATTTTGCTTCTGCGCATGTTGAACAGCTCTGGTGTTTAAACGGATCAGAGCTAAGGGCTTTTTCATCTGTAGACGTGCATTCTGGAAATGTCTCAGTGTGTAAGGCCAGAAGGAACTGTGAAAGGACTCGGGGCCTTTCCCCTTTTCCTCGAGACTGGCAGGCTGAAGAGCCCAAAGAAGGTTAAAAAGAGGAGCGAGAATCGCAAAAGAGGAGTGATCGCAAAACTCAGCTAATGTGGCCGAGTCCGGGTCTCCTTCTAATCCAAACTCTTCGAACCTTAGAACCACAGCTGCTGGCTTTTCATACCTGTGGGAAGGGTTGTATAAAGGCTTTAGGGAAATTCCTACACAACAGCTTTGCAAAGGACAAGAAGGGGACCAGACTATCTGCCATGATGACATTTTTCATCATTCTGTGGGCTATTCTTTTTTTTGAATACCTTTACAGCTATATCTACAAAACCATTGCATAAACCATCTGTGTTGATTGGCTCCTTTATGTCCTTATTATGTCCTTATCTGGTAGAGATGACAGTGGTGTTTGCCTACTTGCCTATGGTTCTGTGAGGCAGGACAGGCATCATGACTGTGGGGCTCTTCCAGAGTCAGGCATGCCAACAGCAATCAAATAGAACTCAGCAGGCTATTATCATAGTTTGCAGATGAGGAATCTACTTTATAGTATATTTCTAGCCAAATCCTAAGGCTACCTCTTGGTAGAATCTGAATAAGCTATTACAAGCTGAGCTGTCCTACAGAGGCTTGGTGGCAGCAGGTGTGTGTGTGCGTGTGTACGTGTGTGTGTGCATGTGCCTGTGTGTGTGTGTGCGTGTGTGCATCATTACTTTTGATGATCTATTGAGTTGCGCTCTCATGCCCTTCTCTGCTGTCAAGGCCTGTCCACTGGTCACATTGATACACTTTTTGGCTTAACTCTCCTCAAAGTTTTCAGGGACCCCAAAGATAAATGTGGAAGAAGCCAGTGGTTTCATTCCCATGTCACAGATGGGGAGGGAGGGTCTCTCAGAACCTGAGGACATGCAGTTCATCCACATTCCTTTCTGCCCAGGACTTCATTTGCTTTGAACCCCAAATCATGGTCAGGTGTTAATTTCCTGCACTTTCAATGCAAACCAAAATCAAAGTTCAAGTATAAAAAGTAAAATATAAATCGGAATAACTAACATTGTAGTAAGAGTAGACACTGGGGCCTAACAGGAAATTCAGAAAAACAGGCGAGTCACGTGAAGCGTGCCTGGGACGGATGGAGGCCTGATGACATGTGTGAGACGAAGGTCTACACGGAACACGCCCCACCCACGTACTTAAGTAAAGTGACTAAGAAACGCAGAAAATGTAAGTGGAAAGCCTATCCATTACAGGATCTTCTTCCCACCTTGGTTCCTGCCAACCTCCCTTTAACCTTTGAAATCTCCTCAGCGACTCTTAAATTCTACCACAGATGCATTAGTTGTCATTTGCTTTGCATTCCCAGTGGTAATCTGTGTCTTCACACAGCACTCTGTCCCTCAATTCCAACCCGTCAACCACCCCTTCCATTCATCCCCGCTCTGCCTCTCTAACGAGCCTAGACTGACAATTTTGCCAATAGTTTTCATACATAATAACTTAAGTGCATCACTTTTCTACAAACATGTTATCATTAGAGTTCAATTCTTCTGCTCCTAGCCTTTGTGCCTGGTAAATATATTCCTTTGACGCGTGTTTGGGAAGATGGCTCCGTTTTATGCATGTGCCATTAGTGGCAATTGCACAAAGCAGAAACACAAATTACCTGCATTCTGCAGGCATATCTAATAACCTAGACACCATGGGCTGGGATTCATTGCTGCCTCCGCCTCTGTACAGCAAGCTGAAAGGGGAACACCTAAACTACCTATTAATGTGAAATGTAGGCAAAGTGCTGCAGGCGCTGAATAGTGCCTTTGTGGCTGCCGCGGCATCGCCGGCGCTCTGAGCCGATGCTCTTGGCATCGACCCTCCCTCAGCACGCTCAGCTACCACCGCTCTCCTTGTGGAGACAGGAAGCTCAGGAGCTCAGGCCCCGCCGAGGCTGTGAGACAGGACCTGTGAGACAGGAGCATGGCGCACTGGTGCTAAAGTCGGGCCCGCAGGACACAGCAGCAGCTCTGGGGTACACAGTAGAGGAAGGTGCAGAGGGTGCGGGGCAGCGCAGGGCACCCGGGAAGGCAGCTGTGGGTCTTCCTGGCCTCTTTCAACTGGGTTGTTTAGGCAGCTCTAGGCAGCACATCAGCCTGAACTGGAGTTGTTAAAGTCAATTCAATAGGTTTTTTAAAATTTAGCAACAAATATATATAACAAAGATCCACAGCCCCTCCAGTGCCTGCTCCTGTCAGCTCTCCTGAGTGCATTAAAGAAGCCCACACATGTGGCTCCTCAGCCCAGAAGGGGCAGGAAGAGAAGGACCCTCTCTACATGGGCTGGCACCCGTGCTACTTAGACTCCTGTTTCTGTGTGACATATCACACACACACACACACCCCTGTGGCCTCACTCATAGCTCATCCATCTCTCACCTGTCCAGTAGAAGACAAAAAAGAGCCACGCCTGCGTCCTCCCCGGTGGCTTCTGTCCTGGCGCCCTCCTGCTTTCCTGCCTCCCTGCTCCCACGCCGTTCTCCCTCTCTGCCACTGTCTTCCTGGCTTCACTCTTCCTGCTGTCCACCCTCCCGGCCACTCCTTTCTGGCTCTCCACCCTCCCCCTACTCCTTTCCTTCTCTCTTCTTCCTCATTTGTAATGGGGCGGCTTAATGCCAGAGGGTCAGCTCTGTATATCACTGTGGGATTGGCATGAAGACTGCAGTGACAAGGAAAACTGTCATCAAGTTTTACAGCTTCATATCAAGTATGCCACCCCTGGCAAGGACAGAGAAGGGACCAGAAGGGCACAGGAATGGCTCGGAGAGAAGGAGACAGACACAAGGGAGGCTATAGTGGGCTGTGGATTGCCATGCTTTCCACGGAAAGGTATTCACGGAGACAAATCTACTGTTTTAAAATCCCAAGCATGTGCCGGGAATCCTTACCAGGACATCCCACCATGCTAACAGGGTCAGCAGCTCCATGTCTGGAAGGCCTATGTCACAGACAGGACAGAATCTGGGCAGAGCTGTTCCAGGGCAAGGAAGCTGAGGACGTGGCCTGAGTGTCGCCCTTAGCCATGGTTCTTTGCAGAGAGGTAGGGGACAGCCTTGTCACTGGTCTTCACCGTGGAAAATGCTGTGTGCTCAGGTGGTAACCAGGCAACAGGTACCTGCACACCTGTTATGAGA
Organism: Tympanoctomys barrerae; assembly: GCA_002564285.1. Taxonomy (NCBI): domain Eukaryota; kingdom Metazoa; phylum Chordata; class Mammalia; order Rodentia; family Octodontidae; genus Tympanoctomys; species Tympanoctomys barrerae. The sequence continues at coordinate 34,056 of NDGN011526990.1, forward strand.
CCAGCTGGCAGGTACCGCGTTCCCAGAGGCACGGAATGGTTCCATTGTCGAGGGCTTCACAGCCGGGATGGGCAGGTGGGTCCTGTCATGAGAGCTGGCTAGGAGCCTGGGTAGGACAGCAAGCTATGGCACTACATGTGCAGGTCCCTTCCCAGACCCATGCCGTCACCTAGACAGCCTCACCTGTCCACTTTCCAGAGCCAAGGACTAAGAGATGGTCTCGCTTAACATACACTGTGGGTCCCTGTAGCATCGAGTCCTTGTCCCTCATCCATAATTTACTAACTATGTGGCTATAGGTGATTTATTAGACTTTAATTTCTTTGCATGCAAAGTAGAGATTTTTGATAAATATCATACTGAGAATTTGTGTACATCAAATAATTGTATAAAAGGCTTAGTATGGTGCATATTAATGATAATAAATGTTAGCCCTTACTATTTTTATTGTGTTACACTCTTTCTTTTCCATTATTAAATCACCCCATTTCATTCTGGGCCATAGGTTCTGTTCCTTAACACCTCTAGTCTTTGTCTCTTTATTCCCAGCCTGACGTCCCTGGCCCAGGCAGGCCTTGGCTACCGTGTAGTCTTGTGAGGGATCCTGCTGCTTCCCCTCAGCTGGCCCTCCTGTAGTGAGTAGCAGTCTTTCCAGAACACACATCTCAACACAGCATGACCCTCCCAGAAGCTCTTTGTACCTAAAGGTTCTACGCGGGGCTCCCAAGGGACGCTTGAAAGGCCCTTTGTGCAAATGTTCTGCCTACCTCCCCGGGTTCCTAGCACCTCTGATTCTCCTCTTCTGCCCAAAGCTCAGTCACTTGGCACTAAAATAACGGTTCTCAATTTCACATACAAGAAAGTCTCAGAACTGGTTTTGCATGTTGTGCGCAGGAGGAAGCATTGCACAAAGCTCTGTGAGGTGCACTTCAAGCCAGAAAGCACCAGCTCCCAAACCGGGCTGGCACCTGGCCACACAAAGGACAGGCATCCTGTCTTGTTGATCTTTGCAGGATAGCACACTCCAGGGGTGGAAACCAACTCTGCAGGCTCGATGAGTGAGTACATAAATAAATAAAGGGTGCTTTCCCTGGATGCCATACTGACTAGGAGGCTAGGCAAAATTGTCTATACCCACAGAGCCTAGGAAAGTAGAAAACATTGTACCATACTGATATGATGTGTGTGAATGAGTGAGAGTGGGAGATTAGACAGACAGAGTGAGAGAGAGAGAGAGAGAGAGAGAGAGACAGACAGACAGACAGAGACAGAGACAGAG
>NDGN011527007.1:5241-29892 GCA_002564285.1 Tympanoctomys barrerae
GAGAGAGAGAGAGAGAGAGAGAGAGAGAGAGAGAGAGAGAGAAGGAGAGAGAGAGAGAGAAAGTTGTAGAACAATTTGGTGGTCAGCTGTAGGTATGTTATAGACCAGTGTACCTCCACACTGACCAGCTGTGACTTGTTATTCTGCAGAGACCTTATAGGAGGCCACATGCACAATGAATCCTAGAGCCTATAGATAAATATGGAGATGATAGAGATTTCAGGGAAGGCTAATACATGCAGACACCATAACACATTCAAAGGCCTGGAGACAAGGATAGCAGACTCCAAGCTGGTGCACAAAGCTCAGATGCAGCTACTTCTACCATTTCCCTTTGCTTGATGGGATCAGGTTAATACCAAATTATATAAGGAATCCTGCCAGTAGTCTCCCCTGACAGCCTCCACAGCAAGCCATTTAAAAAGGTGAAATTCAGCAAGAGCTACGTTGGCTTCAGGAGAAAAGCACATTCTGAAACCTTGCCCTTTCTCTTTGTTCCTGGCATAGCAAAGTAGAAAAGACAAGAAAATCAATCCTGAGGTAAATGGTGTGCTAAAAGAGAAGTGTTAACAAAAGAAAGCCATTGCCACTCCTTTCCTCTCTTCCCTCTACCACCTTAATGGCAGATTCCTATTCCTGACATAAAGAGCTACCTGAGGTCTCCAGGGCTCATTTGCTATCCCAGGCCTACTATGAAAGGGCCCAGAGTCCCTGAATGGAATGCCTAGTAACAACCAACCACAGGAATGAAATTGACTTTTCATTTCTCATGCATGCTGCTCCAACCAACCAGCCAGCCAACCAATCCATGGTATCCACTGAGTGTCTCCACCATACTGGGCCATGTGCTGAAGCCAGACAGTGGAAAACCTTGGAAGAGCAATATTGTAAGTCAGGTTCCCCAAGAAATGGAATCTGAGTAGACATCTGTGTACTTTACTGAGGATGCATTAAGGAAGAGAAGAAAGCCAAATTGGGTAGAGGGAGTAGCTGAATAACATCAGAGGGACAATAGAAAACTCTCTGATCCCAAAGGTGCAGCTGGAACTAGGTGACCTTTCAAAGATGTCCCAGGGTAAAGCAAAGGATGCAAACCAGTGCACCTCCACCCTGATCAGCTGCTACTTGAGATCTTTTCCTGGTAATGGGACATGACCTGGAACATACCATACCCTTCCTATGGCAGTGCTTAGCTATGAGCGTTCAGTGATCGACATCCTTGACAGCTTAGAAAATAAATGCCCTTATCTTACAGGGGGGTCAGACATCACACCCCAGCATCCACTGCACCACATGAAGGAGATGAGATTTTATTCTCAGCACAAATAGAAGTTATTGAATTGTTTGAGGCAAGGGAATGGAATGATCTGATGTTCACTGTGAAACGTGCACTCCAGCTGGGTGATGGAGTGAAAAGGGGCAGGGATGGCAGCTGGGAGACCAATTAGGAGGCTTCTAGAGACATCCCAGCCAGAAGGAGGGTGAATCAATGGGAATGGATCGGGCGGATGGTTTGAAACAGCAGGATATAATGGATGGATGGCTTGGAGAATGGGGAGGACTCTGGCTTAAACTTCTGGATGGATCATAAAATAGCAGATGCTGGAGAAAAGCCAGGTTCCAGAAGGCTATGTAATCATTTCTCCCGGGCAGAGTGAGGGAGGTCAAGGTCCCTGAGAAATGCCCAGGAGATGTCATACAGTTTGAGTATGACACTGGGGAGAAATAGCCAGGCTAGATATATAAAAGAAGGGGAGTTTAAAATGAGACCTATGGCTATGGGGGCATGTAATTCTCCCTGGGGGGAGGGCATGGTTAATCAGAAAGGAGCCCAGGAAAATCTCTCTTTTCTTTTCCAGGAAAGAGAAGCAAAACAAAAACCAGAGAAGCAGCTAAGAAACAGAAGCCAGATATGCTGGTCAGACACCAGGAAAAAATGGGAGTGTGGCTTTCACTGATGGTTCACTATGCTGTAAGCATTGCAAGGATTTACTTTTACGTTCTTTGAAGTAGGTACAACTCCCATCATCCCTTATAAGGATGAAATTGAGGCTTAAGCTGGTAAAGGCTGCCCACGACTGTGCATTCCATGGGAAAGGAGCTGCTCTCAGACTATTGGACTCCATGTCCAATGTTCTCACCACTGTGAATTACGATGGCAGAGAGATCTAGGCCAGGACGATCTCTGAAGAAGTGAGAGGCAGGATCTGGAAAATACTGGAGAAAGGAGAAGTGAAAATAACCCCAGCAATGACAATGCTCTTTCAACTGAGAGGGAGTTGGTGGCTTGATGGAAGCATTGCTACCATAATGAGGACCAGGAAGTCAAAGTGTGCTAGACTATGGAGAAATGATGAAATAACTTGGCCAGCCCTGGGCATGAAGCTCTGGCAGGGAGTCGCCCACCTCACTGGGCTTCATAGGCAAACTTTGACTATATATTTTTTTCTGTTTATGTGACTATCTTTGTCAGGTTTCATTATTGTGACCTAGTGCCTGAAGAAAACAACTTAGAAGGGGAAGACATATTGTGGCTCACCACTTCAGGGGCTGTAGTCCATGGTTGGCTGGCTCTGTTGTTTTAATCCTACAGTGAAGCAGTAACATCATGGTGGAAAGAAATAGTGAAGGAAAGCTGCTCATCCCACGGTAGCTGGGAAGCAAAGAGAAGGAGAAAAAGCCCAACAGGAGGGCCTGGGGCCCATATGCAGTCTGTAGCACATAGGGATGTTTGTCCAGGAGCCACTTCCTCCAGTGAGGCCCCAATTCCTGTTTCCATTGCCTCCCAGATTACTATAGAGTTATGATCTCATAAGTGGATTCATCCACTTGAAGTTAGAGCCATATGGTCCAATAGCTCCCCAAAAGGCCCATCAGCCATCAGCAAGCCTTCAGCATATGACTTTGGGGAACATTTCAAATCCAAACCATAACAGTGACTGCCTTGTTAACCAGACATGCCATATAAACCCTATTGGTCCATTTAAGAATATTGGGTGTCTACATAGAAGACCAAGATGGAAAAATCAGTTCAGGAGGAAAGCAAGTAATGAAAAGAGAAGACAAAATGAGAGATAACTTGGTTTAACTCTATCTTCCTTAAGCAATAGTCGAGGCCTGTCCTTTTGTCCAGTGGACATCACAATTGTATTCAAGCTCCCTCTGGACCTCGTTCTTTTCTTGAGTTTGGAGAGCATTGTTTATTCTGACAATAGTAGTAATCAGCGCAACCACATTTATAAATTCAAGGAATGTCTCTAGAATTTCAATTGCAAGCTACATCCTGAAGATCCAGGTTAAACTAGACAAAAACACTGTCCTGGATGAACTCATGCTCCTGTTGGGGAGGAAGAAATAATAAGCACATAAACGTGATTCTAAGTGATAATAAATAATTAAATTGGTATATGCTGTTAGTGGGAAAGAAGTGAGTGGAGTGGGGGTGCTGCAACGAAAATGTTTATTGGGGAAACACTTCAGCTGGATCTTAAATGATGGAGAGAATGTAAGAGTCCCTGCGATGGGAAGGGCACAAGATGCATCTGGGATCCTACTTAGTTCCACAGAGCTGGAGCCCAGAATCTCGTGAGGACACAGTGGAAAATAAGAATAGAGAGGTGGGTCCCTACAAGACACAGCTCTTCAGATTTGCAAAGGCCCTTCTCCTTCGTTATATAATTGGTTCTCCAACATTTTGAGAAAGCAAAGTGGCATATGTTGAATTACCTAATATATCATTGGTGTTGGGCTTTGAGATTTTAAAATGTCCTATATAGTCCCACTATATACTTGAGATGTAGGTATTGATGTCTCTGCTTTAAAAATTACAGAAATTGTTGGCTGAGGAGAATAGCTCAGCAGTTTAAGTGCCTGCCTGATAAGTGTAAGGACATGTGTTGTATCCCTGGTACTGCACGCCATGCTGGCCCTGTAACCCCAGCATGCCCTGTCAGCTTGGAAACAGGGCGTGGTGGCACACACCTGTAATCCTAGTTCCAGGAAGGCTGAGAGAGGAGGATCACTGAGTCTGAACTACATAACAAGACCCTGTACCAAATAAATAAAAAAAAATTTTAAACATTTCAAATATATTAGAGAAACTGAGACCTAAAGAAAGAAATGACTCATCCAAGTTTTAAACATAGAATTTTAACCTAGGTCCATCTGACTCTCAAATCTGTTCTCTTTTTGCTACATGATCCTATCTTTTTTTTCTATGCTGAAATATTCTTAAATACAAGAGGGGAAGCAAATTCTTATATGCCTAACGAGCCTAGTGAATCATTTATGGAGTTATAGCTAACCCATATTTAGCCCAGCTTGATTTCAAAGCTCTTCTCTTCAGGCAGCCCTGGTCAAGGGAAAAGGCATTTCTTCCACATTGGTCTTTACCACCACTGAATGGGGATGCCATGGGTAGGCAGACAGGGAGACAGAAAGTCATATTTATGTCAATTTCTTTATCTTGAATCTGAGAATATGAACTTGTGGCATGGATTCATAATCATATGAGTGCATGCAGAATTCCAAAGCATTTTCCATTTTAATGGACTGATTTTTTAAAAATACTACTGAAGAAGTTTGAGATATATGGTTTGTAGCTGGAGGAAAAAGTTAGCAGTGACATGGAAACTGCTAAAATAATGAAGCATTCTTGACATTATAACCAACTTAGAAAGGAAGATCCATTCATTATTATCTTTCATTATTCAATGTTAATTCACTGGCACCTGTAAAAGGTGAGTCCTCTTATCTGTGGCCACTACTCAGAGCACTGGGGAATCCTCTGCCCTCCAGAATTTATATTCCCACAGGAACCATTATGTAATTTCTGACGTGCTATGTTTTGCATAAAAACAGTGGCCATGAATGCAGTGACAATTCAAGGAACCAGACTTTCATTGATAGTCTTCTTGCTTACCAGCTTATAGTGTCTTGCAGTGAGATTGCCTAATTTCCTATTATCTCGGTTACTTTTTACTCATTGCTGGGACAAAATACTCATCACCCAAAATTAAGGAAGGAAAGGTTCATCTCACTCAAGGTTTGTGGAGTTTCCTGTCCATGCTCAGCTGGCTCCTTGGTAGGGGAGTACCTGGCAGAGCAGCAGTTCATGGCAGCAGAAAACAGTGAAGAACAAAGGGAAGGGCGGCAGCTGCAGCATCTATCCAGCCTGTCTGCCCACCTTATGTTATAAAAAAGCTACCCTGGGACTGGAGGTGAAAGAAAAAGAAGACAGTCCAAAATCTATGATATGGCTCACAAGACTACTTTGCTTTTCCAGTTTCCCCAGGATGTTGGCCTTTCCCTCTTGCTTCAAACATATATACTGAGCCTCCCCCAACCCTGCCCACTGAGCCAGGTCCTGCTCATCCCAAGGTCTTTCTACCTGCTATTTCTTCTTCCTCAGATTGCCTTCCTTCATCCCTGATTGCTCGCCTACCCACGCTGACCTTGCAAATTTCATCTGGAGTGTCGCTTCCTAAAACCTCTGACCTAGCCATCTCAGAGCACTATGATCTTTCCCTTGTAACTACATTTAGTAGGGAAATCATTTGTTAAAAGACAGCCTCCCTGGCTAGACCTTGAAGGTCAGGACATGTGTGCATTCCCAGTGCCAAGAATAGGACCTGGCACAAAGCGGGGACTTAAGGAAGATGTGTTGAGTGAGCAAGCAAGTGAATCATCACCATTTTTGCTGTAGAGCCGTTTGTCCTCTGGACACTTTAGATTCCCAATATTAGCAACCTATTCTGCGAGATTATTAAAATCTTTGTTCTACTTCTGCGAATCTAGCTTGTTTAAATTTGGCTTCCCTTCCACCATCTCCAAACTCATGTGGAACAGACCTAAATTAATTCCTTAACTCAGTTTGCTGGCAATTGGGTTTAATAATATATGAGGGTAGCTCTGTTATGAAAAAGGAAAAGTCATTGTCCTGGTGCTATTACTACCATTTGAAAGGCCGAAGCCACTTAAGCAGTGTCTAAGCACATGTCAGATAAAGGAACCAAGACTGTATCTGAATCTGTTTCTTGTTTTTAAATTTTTCTCTAGAGCTTCCTCAACCTCATTGCCCTGAGATGGTAGGAGAGCCCTTGTGAAACATTTCCGGCCCTGCAGTACCTCATGATTGACAGCTCTTTGCAGATAAGGACCAACATCCATCTGCCAAGTAGTCTCTGAGGACTTCAGCCAGGAGAAGAGAAGCTCAAGGGAGCAGGAATTAAAAATAACTGAATTTACACAACACAACACAACACACTCACAGTCTTACTGATACCCTTAGAACAATTCAGATGTTGAGCTGTACAGACCATATTCTCCAAAGAATTTCTGAAGGAAATAATTGCATTGGACAAGCCTGTTGGGTCTCTGCCCCTTGAAGACAGAATAAACCTTACCCATCATGTATCCTTACTCATGAATAGCTGTCAGCCAATTCCCTGGAAACTCAGTCTATATTTATGCTGATGCTTGGACTCACTATTCTCCTGAATGGCTTTGCTTTCCCTGCGAAGTGGTCTTTATGTTTGGAATATGTGAGGAATAGCAGGGACTAGCAGGCTTTCTCCAAACCATGTCCCTTCTGTGCACTCTAACCCATGACCCTGGCCCAGGTTCTGGGGCCTCCCTTGTGGTGCCTCCTATAAATGAGTCATGTTCTGTGTTTTACAGATGTTGCCTTTGTCACTACCTCTATGGCTCAGGTCTCTTGGGCCCTTCAGGTACTACTGAGAGCAAAGACCAGTAAAGATTATGTAGCTTCTGTGGACTTGCCAACTTTGCAGTATTTTCCAAATCCTCAGAGGGAGCTTGTGCCCCTTCTCCAGCAAGACCAAGAGAAGAAGAAAATTAGTACCAATTATATGTTGAATGCTTATCAAGTTTCAATCTGTATTCTAAGCCACTGACAAGCTTTCATTTTAAATTTGTAAGAAAACACAAGTTATGTAGTTGTGGCTGTTATCATTTTACAAGTAGAGAGACTATAGCTTGAAGTGCTTAACTAATTTGCTCTTCTGTTACCAAGCAGATGACAAAGGCTTTCTGGAAAACCTATCTGTGTTCAGTTCAAAACACAGGCCCTTACAAGCATAAAAAATAATAACAGCTGACATTTTGTGATTATTTTACCATATGCCAGATGCTAAAGCAAGCATGTAACATGCCTAATCTCACTTCTTTTCTGCATTATCACAGGAAGTCAGTATCATTATATTCATTTCATGTAAATGGTCACTGAGGCCCAGAATAACTAAGTATGTGATCCAAAGATTTATGGCTGGTGAGTAGAAAAGCAAGGATTTCAGCTCAGGTCTTTTGAGCCCAGTGCCAAAGCTCTTAACTTCAGCACTACAGGAACTTCATAGAGGAACTGTTAAATGGAAATATTAAATTATGCTGTCCTTGCTAAACAGAGGATTTGTTGGACCTCAGAAGGCATTTATATGCCTTGGACAGTGCTGCCAGCAAGATGCTGCTGAATGCAAGTGTGTTTAATAAACAACAATGAAGTAACTTTACATAAACAATTTTTTTAATGCCAAAGAATATTAGTGCTATAAAAGATGGTGGATCAAAAGCTAGGCCAGAGAAGAAAGGAAGGAAGAAAGGAAGGAAGGGAGGGAGGGAGGGAGGAAAGGAAGGAAGGAGGGAGGGAGGGAAGGAAGGAAGGAGGGAGGAAGGAAGGAAGGAAGGAAGAAAAGAAGAAGAGAGAAGGGAGAAAAGAAAAGAGGGATGGAAACAGGAAAGAGAAGAAGGGAGAAAAGAAAGGAGAGAGGGAGGGAAGGAAGGAAGAAGGGAGGTTGTTCAGAGAATACCACAAGAAAAAAACATGAAAAAAGGAAGGAAGAGAAGAGAGCACAAGCTCCTCATGTTCTGAAATAATGGAGATCAACAGTCAGCAATCTGGAATCAGGCCTTAAACTCTACTTAACCCTACTTAACCCTACCTAAGTTATTTTTCAACTATATCCTTGGATGCAAGCTCCTTTCAGGGACTTGGTTTCCCCAACTTTAAACTGGGAAATTTTGTTTCACTTCTTTGAGCCTCAGTTTCCTCAGCTGAGAAATGGAAATGATAGCACCCATTTCCAAGAGCCAGTGTGAGGATTTGGAGAACACCAAATGAAAGCACAGAGGACCTCACGCACATTTTTACATAGAAGATTTGCTTCCGGAGACCCTCACTATAGTCTGAAGAGCAGCTTTGCTTTCAGCCCAGCTTTCCTTCGCTGTGCTGGGAGCCCAAGCAAGAGATGAAAGAAGCCCTAAGACCTGTCGCATATGAAGATGTGCTGTCTTAACGTCCTCAGCTTGCCTGCGGGAGCAATCCGAAAGCTTCAGATAATTGTCTTGATAGAACCGATTCAGAGAAAGTACATTAGAGGAGGCAAGAAAATTGCCTAATCCTGGTGCTGCTGAGTCCTCAATTTGCAGAAGCTCAGATTCAAAGTAATGAGAAAATAAGCATTGAGGCCATGCCGGGGCTAATTCCCCAGTGAATGCCTGGCTGTCAGTCACTCCTGGGGAAGGCTCCACCTATCAGGGGAGAGACACCCTCCAGGACACCTGGGAGGAGCCTCAAGGTAGGAAAAGGCTGAAATGGAGTGATAGGAGAACACAGTGGGCAGATCAAAGGGACCTGGGGTCTGAGGAGGTTGAAAGCCAGAACCCAGCCTCCTGCCAGTTGTCCAATGCCAATCACACTCTGCCTCTCAGGCCCCAGGGGACAGGGCTATCATGGTCGGGTTGCTAAGCCCCAGGTCAGAAGGAGTGCATGGTGAATGTGCAGCAATTATCAACACAGCACCGTGATTAAAAGCAGGGGAGCTTGGGTCCACGTCCTGGTGCTTGCTCCCTATTAACCATGCAACCTTGGGCAAGTCTTTGAATTCTCCATGCCTCGGTGTTCTCATCTGAAAGAGGAAGTGACGATACCATCAAGGCTGTTGAGAGGGGTCAGTGAGAAAACACTGCCAAGCACCTCCACACGATGCCTCACCCACTGATAGTTATCAATCATCAGATCTACTGTTGTTCTGTACTCACCATGGAGACAATTTCAAGCATAGATCATTCCCAGCATATGATGCCTCTACTTACAACTTTTCAACATTAAAATGGTGTAACATTGACATACATTCAGTAGTGTATGAACAATACTTCGTGTTTTGAATATTGATCTTGTCCTCAGTTAATGCTGTACAGTACAATCCTCTCTATGATGTTTGCTAGTTTTGGCTGTATGAAATGAATTTACAATGTACATTTTCACTTTACCATGGATTTATAAGGGTATAATCCGATCTCATGTAAGTCAAGGAACATCTACACTTTTAAAAAGTGGTTAAACATAGAGGCCGGGGAGATGACTCAGTAGAATAAACATTTGCCTGGCAAGTGCAAGGGCCTGAGGTCAATCCTTAGTTCCACTTAAAAAAAAAAAAAAAAAAAGTGGTTAAACAGAACTCATTATTTGGAAGGTTTTGTGAAATTTTTAAAAAAGAATAAAACAAAAAAATAGCAATGAATTTCACTAAATAAGATGGTAAGAATTAAATAATTATTATATCAAATATTATCATTAAATTAGTGGTTCTCTCAGTCCCTCCTCCACCCCCCACAGACACGCTGAGATGGGGACTGAGACTGGGCATGGTGGCACTGGCCTGTAATCCCAGAGCTTGGGAGGCTGAAAACAGGAGAATCACTATGGTTCCGATCTGTGTAGTGAGACCCTATAGTCCCTGTTCTAAAACACATTTAAAAAAAATAAAAAATAAATAAATAAATTAGTTATTCAGATTATCATATGCTTGCAAAATTGATCAAAAAATTTAAAAGGTCAAGAAAAAAAATAAGCATTAACAGCTCTTTTCAGAAGACCAATAGAAATCAGCGATACAATTGTCCCAACTATCTTGTGTGTATGCATGTTTATTTTTCCCTTCTTTCTTCCTTTTTCCTTTCCCTCATCCCAGTTGTTCCTCTCCTCTGAGCAGTGTCTTTCCCTTTCACAATATCATAACTGGTTTTGAGATCAGAGCTGCATAAGTTTGGACCTGCTTGAGTGGCCAGCTTAGGCCCCAGTGACCTTTGGAATCCTGACCTTTCTCATCTACAGAGAGTAGGGGTGACATTCCAGCCTTGGGAGGTGGCTGCTAGATTCCCATGAGACAACCTCTGAAAAGCCTAGGTCCTCGCAGTCATCAGTGTTCCCTACAGAACAGAAGGGAGAAGGGGCATCCACATGGAAATAGTGAGAGGAAACCTGAGTGGCCCTGTGATAGTGCTCAGAAGGGACAATGACAGGGATGGGGCTGAGCTCCTGTGTTTAAGGTAACAGGACTCCAATGTGTTTACCTGTGAGTGCTGGCTCTGGCTGGGATGCTGAGGCATAAACAAGGAACTGTTGAGTGGATCCTAAAGCTTAGAGAAGCAAGCAGAGAGCAGGCACACACTCAAGATCCTCTCAATGCCTAGCTCTGCATTGGCAACCTAGATCCTCTGATCCACTGAATTCCTATAGCAACCATTTGAAATGGCAAACTATTCTTCTAGGGCCCCTAAAGTAAAATACTTGTAGCTCAACAGGAGAAATTTGTTTCTGTTCTGGATACTAAAGGGTTGAGACCAAGGAGGCAGAAGGGTTGATTCTGTTCTGAGGCATCTCTCCTTCCCTTGAACATGACCAACTGCCTTTTCCTCATGTGTTCACATAGCCATTCCTCTGAAAGAGCTTGAATCCCTTCCATTAATTCACCAAAAGGAACTACCAAGCTCACTTGATAGCATCCCAGAGATGAAGTCCACGTCAGAGAGCTGCCCTTGATTCCTTCCCTGGCAGGGAGTTTGTCTCCACAAGATGTGAGATCTTATATTTGATCCCAGATCTCACTGAGAAATTTCAACATAGTACATACACAGGACCATCTCATTAAGCACATGGCTATCTATCAGGGAGCTGGGACCCAAACAGAATTTTACAAAATTGGCCGTGAAGACCTCCTGCTATGCAGGTAAGCTAAGGCACGGGGGTTCGATCCTCACGCTGACACAAGCCCCGCCCCCAGGCATACTGAGCAGGCCACTGAGACCTGGTGTGGTGGTGCATGCCTGTAACCTCAGTACTGGGGAGGCTGAAAACAGGAGGATTACTGCAAATCTGAGCTGCATAGTAAGACCCTGTACCAAGTGCATTTTTTATATTCTTTTTTAAAAAATATATTTAATACAGGATCTACAGGGCCTCACTACATAGATGAGAATTGTAATGATCCTTCTTGTGTTTCAGCCTCCCAAGCGCTGGGATTACAGACTCGCACCACCATGCCCAGTCTCGATCATGGTGCCAGCATGCCCCCAGGGCGGGGCCAGCAAGGCAAAATGGGGATCGAACCTCTGGACCCTGCATCTGCCTAAGCAGGAGCTTTAATCTGCTGAGCTATCTGACTGGCCCTCCAAATACATTTTTAAAACAAGAAAAGAAAAGTCCTCCTCATGTGGAAAAGTGAGAGCACATGGGGGCCAGAATCACTCAGAGCTGAGTCCTGGTTACTAATGAATATGATTTAGGAAAAGCCCACCACTCCCAAGACTTGAGTTTCCTCATCTGCATAATGGAGCCAGTATCTCATAAACTAGAAGCAAGGCTAAACGGAGAGCCACAGAGGTAAAGAAGTTGACAGAGAGCAGGTGGTTTTGCCCCACTGCCATGCCTGTCCCTCCCTCCACTCTTGCTTCCCTTGCCTTTGCATCTACCCATTCCAGGATCTGCACAGCGTTCTCTGAACTCTCTATTCAAACAACACATGCAGATCTCCCTGCTAAGTGGATCCTTTTTTACCTTTTACTGTTCAGTGCTGCCTGAGTTTTCTGCTGTTCTATTCATTAAGAATCTATCACAGGTGCCCAGACTAGATTGGAACTGTGCAAAGCAAGCATGACTAGCCAGCAGCAGGCGTCAAAACTGTGGGGTCTGAGGGTCTTATTTTTTTACCATATAACGAGGACTGACATTTTAAATAAAGCTAAGAATTTTTTTTAATTCCATCAGCAGACATAGGAAAATTGATTTAGTGTCCAATTAAAGCCCCATATGCTCAAAGCACTAGTATTTCTGAGGAAGTTTTACAGATGTGTATTTAATACATAATTCATGGGAAAACGGTGTGACTTATTTATGATTCCTTGTGAGGATGGCCTGAGCAAGAGGTACTTTAAACAAATAGTTTTATGGCCTTGAAAACTAAAAGTAGATCAATTTATACATTCATAATTAAAAGGCTACCAGGGGCTGAGTATAATGTAGATACAATGGAACCCTTTGGGACACCTAATGAGGAATAGAACCTGGGGATTTCCAGGTGTTCTGTCTCCTAGGCTCACAGGTGAGAAACTCACAAATGACAGCCCAGCTTGGTGTGAAATCCTGGTAGGGTACCTTTGCCAAGAAATAATTTCAGAATTTGGTAGGGAAATAATTTCAGAACCTCGGGCCAGCCCGAGGCGCACTCAGTGATTGGGTCTACTAAAGCAGTGCCTAGATTTCTCAAGGTCACGGTGAGGACAGATGAGGAAGGTGAAAGTATGTACACATGTCAGTCACTCAGCGCCTTTCATAGAACTGGGACACTGGTGACCCCCAGCAGCACCAGGAGCACAGATCTTCAGACTGCTACGGGGACATCACGGTCAAAATGCATTGTACCAGAACACCTGAACATGTGCAAGTTTTAGACTCTGAGCCTCCTGTTGAGCCTGTTTTGAAGTCAGTTTACCTGTCTGTCTTATTCCTATTATTATTAGAAATAATAATAATAATAATTTTGCAGCAATAGCTATAGAATAAGCAGAGGGACCAGTGTGCGTGTGTGTGTGTGTGTGTGTGTGTGTGTGTGTGTGTGTGTGTGAAGGCCCTGGCACAAAAAGAACACTGCATACTACTATCTCTCCATCACTGTAGAGATGCATCTTTACCAGACCGCCTAATACACACAGCTTCCCTTGAAACAGCCCATGAGAGTAACATCTTTCTGCTTGGCTACTTGTTTTCCTGCGGCCCAAAAATCAGGAGGCTGTGTTCAGCCTTTCAGTATCTTTTGAGAAGAATGTATTCATTCATTCAATGAATATATGTGCATGGAGCACCTACTATGTAGCAGGCACATTAAATTCTGATGACACAATGGCAAATGAAACTGACAAAATGTATCTCCACAGGGCTCACAGTTGTCCCTCACATCCCCGTCAATGACAAATGCATCCTCTCAGCCAGAGAATGGGAGCTTGTGAAGCTCCCAGGAGAGAGGGAAAGGCCATGGCTCGGGGACAAGGCCCTGGTGAATTTCTTGGATTTCTTGGTGCACGCAGCAGCCCATTCTGCTGAGCCCTCACTCTTTCAGGGACAAATCAAAGACTGCCCCAACGAGGCCAAGCACAAGGGTCAAGGAACCTCGATCTGTGTGGTTTAAATTTGAAGTGCTCAGCAGATGCCTGTGCTCCAGAGTTCATGCTGTAAACAATTAGTTAAGTCGCTAGCAGCATCAGTCCTGGGGAGAATGCAGAATGCAGATCAAAAGTACCACAGGAAAACAAAAGTGGAGTGTTCTGGCATTTGCTGCTGTGTCCTTGGCTCTAGACAACCATAAACCTGGCGTGGTTCAAATGCAAAGCAGCTTTGTTGGAACCCCTGCTTCCTTCTGGATTTCCTCTTCAAAAACAACAAGGGCCCCATTGTTTGCAGACTCGGCAGCTTTCTCTAAGCCTAAATCTACTGGCAGTGCCTCTGAGATTAGAGGCTTTTCTGAGGCCACTGAACTCTCTGAGGATTATTATTTCCTCTGAATTTCCTAAGGCTGCTTGGATTTCAACTTGCTGCCACTTTTATCTATTAGCTTCTTCAAATGTGTTCTTTATACCAGAATAATCATGACAATAATAACAATATCATCAACAACCACTTACTGAGAGGCTAGAAAGTGGCATTCCCCTTGCCAATCACTTGCCAACCTTTGTCTAAACTAATCCCCCTGATTGCCCTAAAGGTTGGCACTGGCACTGCACGCTGTGGTGGGCTGCCCAGATCTCCTCTTTGGGACAGAAGGCTCACTCTTCCAGCTGCTAGGAGAATTATTGGTTGACAACTCAGCCAAGTTCCTCCCTAGGGATTACACTCAGGGGATGGAAGGGTACTGCCCTTGCTAAGGTCACTATTCTTCCCTCCAGTCAGCTTGCATCCAATAACTGGCCCCAGCCTTCATCCCTCCAAGTAGGAGGGCTATGCAGGGTCACCCAGCTCCAGACATCTGATGACCTTGCAGTAGGCTGAGGTCTCTTCTGCCATTGCTGAGTGGTTCAACCCCTCCCACCACAGAATCCTGCTTCCTTCACTCTCCAGGAGACCTTAAGTCTTGTTTCCTGGGGAACAAGGCCTACTGCAGTATTCTTATATCTATTCTGCACAAAAGAAGACAGAAGCTCAGAGATCATATGGTTTACCCCAGGCGACAAAAAAAAAATATGCACAGGACTTGGGTACTGTGCACCAAATACAAAGCTTCTTCAAGAGTCCAATCTCCCATTGGACACCTTCCTTTCCTTCTTCATCCCAATAACTCTTTTATGAAATGCCCATGAGTCCCTGCTATGAATCTAAGTTCCTGATTCCTCCTCACTCTCCAGCATGTCTGAGAAGAGCTGAAGTGGCCAATGCTGGCAGCCTCTCTAACTTCCAATGGCCCTCTTGAGATCAGGATATCCAGCGAGAAGCTTGGTTGATAAAACAACATCAAAATCAAGTTCAAAAAATGCTTTACAGCCCTCAGCAAAACAGCCATCAAAACAATTGTGTGTGTGTGTGTGTGTGTATGTGTGTAACTGGGGATTGAACTCAGGCCTTTGCGCTTTCCAGGGAAGCATTTATTCCACTGAGCCATCTCCCCCACCCCATCAAAACAATTTTTAATCAAACTGAGCTTCTGTTCACCAAAGTAGTGAGAAATGAGGCTTCAGTCATGTTTTCCCTTCCCTTACCTCTGTGTGAAATTCTCCATACTCCTCAGTGCCCAGGAAGTGGAGAAGAGGTGTGGACCTAGTCCTAGACGGCCAAGAGTTTTTAAATTGACAGCTCTTTCTGTTTTCTGATGCTATTTTGAAGCCAGTTCTCACAATTTATGATCTCTCCTCTCAACTGACCCCAAGTGCAGCCACAAAGATGATCACTTGTGCTTTAAATGCACTCCATGCCCATTCTCCATAGGCACTAGAAAGGGAAGCCTTTCTCCACAAGCTATGGAATTTCCCCAGCAGCCTGTTCTCCAGCTCAGTCAGGAAACACATTCTGCTGCCAACCACTGAAACCTCTTCTAGCTCTTCCAGTTCTGGGTGTTGTCTTCCTTTTAAAAAACCCATCATTATCAACTCTCAAGTAGTTAGAGTTAGAAAAGAAAGCCTTCTCAATTCTTTCCAAGAGCAGAGAAGCACTATGACTGACTCCAATGTTAGAGAGCTTTCCATTGCTGTAACAACACAGTAAGACAATCAGCCTAAAAGGAGGAAAGATTTTTTTTTGGTTCAGTTTCAGGGGTTTCATTCTATGGTCAGTGTGCTCCATTGCTTTTGGAACTGTGGCAAGGCAGAATGGCATGGAAGGGAGCAGGTGGTGAAAGAAAGCTGCTCAGCTGATGGAAGCCAAGAAGCAAAGACAGAAAGAATGGGCCAGCATCCCAACATTCCTCCAAGGGCATGCCCTCCAATGACCTAACTTCCTTCCTCCAGGCCCCACCTCCTAGAGGTTCCAACAGTGCCATCTGCTGGGAGAAAACCCTGTGACATGTGACCCTTTGTGGAACATTCAAAACCCAAACCATAAAACCTCTGGTATTCTAAGACTCAGTGTGTTGGTTTTCTATTGCTCATAATAAATTACTGCAAATATGGTGATTTGGACAACACAAACATACTGCCTTACAGTTCTTGAGGTCAGAAGTCTAAAATGGATTTCACTAAGCTGAAAGGAAAGTATGGGTATAACTGTGTCCCTGGAGGCTCTCTGAGGAAAGTCCATTTCCTGTTTATTGCACCTTCTAGAGGCCTCTGGCATGCCTTGCTTCCTAGTTTCTTTCCCAAATCATGCACCTTCCAGTTTCTCTCTTTTTCTCGCTTTTCTTTCCCTCAATATGACTCTTTCTCTAACTTGATTTCTCCTTACATTCATCTTGTAGGAACTCTTAAGATTTCATTAATCCCATCCAATAGCTCAGAATGACTTCCCTTCTTCAAGAACCTTAACTTACTCATACCTGCAAGCAGTCATTGTAAGACAATAAACTCACAGGTTTCAAGGATCTCAATGTGCTTGCTTTTAGGAACTATTAGTCTGCCTACTACAATAGGAAGAATGCAACATTTCTGACTTTCTACAGCGGAAAAATTAATCCGAGGGCCAGGGAGATGGCTCAGTGGAATAAGTGCTTGCCTAACAAACTCAAGGGCTTGAGTTCAATTCTCAGTTCTGCCAAAAAAAATCAATTCCAAATCATTAAATCAGAAGATTATTCTGCTACATTAACAGTGTTTGTCAAGGGGCTGGGGACACAGCTCAGTGGCATAAGTGCCTGCTTGGCAAGCACAAGGTTGAGTTTGATCCCCAGTACTGAAAAAAAAAATAATAATAATAATTGTATTTAGAATCACATAAAAAATAGTTGAGAATAACAGTGTTTGTCAAATAAGAGCTGAAATTCCTTTCCCCCAGATCCCAATGTTAGGAGTCCAGTAGTGTGTCTAGCAAGATAGCAAAACTTCCTGGCTCAGTTTTGCCACTAATGTTTGTTCCATACCTACATACTGAGCATTTCAAACCTGTAAGATTGTTGACTAAATTTCCCATATGCAGACTTCATTAACTGAACTCCCTTATGTATGTGT
Organism: Tympanoctomys barrerae; assembly: GCA_002564285.1. Taxonomy (NCBI): domain Eukaryota; kingdom Metazoa; phylum Chordata; class Mammalia; order Rodentia; family Octodontidae; genus Tympanoctomys; species Tympanoctomys barrerae. Next base: position 22,177 of record NDGN011527007.1, read on the forward strand.
CTCTCAGCTCCTCCACGGTGACATCTGGGTCTGCACTTAGTTCTGAGTTCCTGGTTATCACACTAGCAAAAGTTCAGGGCTGACATTGAGGACTGTCTAGCACCTCCCACACTGTGAGCTACTGTAACAACTGACCACATATGGCCATCAAGCTTTCAAAATATGGGGTTTTTTTTCTTTTTTATGTATTTTATACAGGGTCTCACTACACAGCTCAGACTCATAGTAATCCTCTAGTTTTCAGTCTTCCCAGCACTGAGATTACAGTCATGTACCACAAGCCCAGACTCAGTAGCAGGCTTAACAGTCCCAGAGGCAGGGCCAGTGCACTATGTGGTGCTGGGGATGGAACCCTTGTCCCTGTGCTTGCCTAAGCAGGCACTTAGTCCACTGAGCTATCTTGCCAGCCCTCAAAATGTGATTTTTTAAAGTGAGATGACATGCAAGGGTAAAACATGAGCCATGTGTCAAATAGTGTGATAGAATGAAAGATAATTAAGGACTTTAAAAGAACTCAAGTGCAACACAAGAAGCCAAACTGAAAAGGCTATGTATTATATCATTATAAGTATTGGACATTCTGGAAAAGGCATGAGGACATCCACTTTAAAAAGATCAGTGGCTGAAAGGGAACAGAGGGAGGAAAAGGATGAAATGGAACACAGGGAATTTTTAAGGTGGTGAAGTAATTTGTATCTTTTACAAAGATGAATAAATGGCATTATGCATTTCTACAGATGGAAAGGATATGCAGCACCAAGAATGAACCCTAATGTCAACTATGGATTTTAAGCAATAATGTTAAGTCTATGTAGACTCATTTGTTGTGACAATTGTGCTGCTTTGGTAGGGGATGTTAGCTGGAGAGACTGTATAGGGCAGGGCATACACCAGAACTCTGTACCTTTCATGTAATTTTGTTATGTACATTAAACTGACCAAAATAATAATACATGTTTTATTTAAAACTGGAAGATATCTCACTGATAATGTTTTTATGTTAGTTTCATGCACAAATGATAACATTGTATACACATTAGGCTCAATAAAATATTAAATATTATTTAGCTAATCTCACTTGTTTCTTTTTACTTTTCTAATGTGACTATTAAGAAAAATTATATTATGTAAAAGTATTTTGTTCCATAAATTCAACTAAATTATATGATTTCCCAAATCATGAAATTATATTTATGATGTACATCTGTGATTTCCTTCATATTTCAACCAGACAACACTAGTCTGAGCAACTGGTTTCCACAAAGGCTTCCTTGTCCCATAGGCTCCGTAGAATGCTGGCTGTTTCACTCCTCTGTAACCCCATGCCAAGGACCGCCCTTGGTGCACTATGAATGTTTCAGCATTTGCAGAATAAGTCAGAGACCACATGGCACGCACTTCAGCAGGCAGGGAAGGGGCCTATGATACTGCAGTTCTCTCTCTACTCGCTGTCACTGTCTCTCTTTCCATGCTGCCTTCCATTTCCTAAATTCTCTACTCTTTCTGTGAATCCACATTTTGCACAACATAGAGATGAAGAGATAATCTAGTTTATTTATGTCTGCCATAGAGTCTGTCCTGGAAACAAGTTCACTTACTGCACAGCCAATGAAACTTCCTATGGGATATACTAACATCATCCTCTCCTTCCCCCATCAAAGAAGCTCCTGGAATTACTGTCTTACTGCCTCCAACTCAGCATTGCATGTATGTCCTTTCTGACATTCTGTATGATTTTGAATAGTATTCATACAGCGGGCAGCATCTCTGTATTCAAGTGAAATTCCTAGGGAGCTTCCTAAAAGGCCACAGAAAATATTTGGTTTCCTGGAGTCTGTACTCAAGATAAAAGTACCAGCAATCAGATGTCCTTGTTCAAGTAGAAAGCAGTAGAATCTAGTTGAGAAAGATCATTTTATTTTATTACATTTTGTTTTATTTCATTTTTCTGATTCCAAAAATAATATATCATCATTACAGAAATTTAAAAGAAAAAGAAAACTTCAAGGAAACAAGAAAAATATGCCCTATAATGCTACCAGTTATAGTTGGATAAAAGCATTTTTTTTCAGTCTCTGTGCATAGAACTTCGCATAATTGGCAAAGTATTTTTACAAGTTCTTTGCCCTACTTTTTTCATTCAACACTGTATCATAAATATTTACAGCATTGTTTGCAAGTCTCCTTAGGACAAGTCAAATGCTATATGTGTAAAAGCCATCATTAATTTAATTCTGTCCAGATTATGGGTCCCTGAGTGACTTCCCACTGGACGTTTTGGTAGTTCCCCTCAGTCTGCATCTTTATGAGTAAATATTTGCTCCAGCTTATGCAATAGTTGTTCACTTCAACATTCTTGGATAAAGACCAATAATTAGAGTTATTGAGCCAATGAGTAAAAGTATAGCTGGGGCCCTTGATATATCCAGTAAGACTTGCTGGAAAAGAAAAAAATGCCCTTACCAAGCTTTGCCCAATTGTTATGATGTCTTCTGCAGTCTTTATTTCCAAGAGACAGGAGCTGGATACACAGAAAATGAGTAAAAAACCAACAATTCTGCCCTCTTTTAAGTCACAGAAAGATCTCCCAACTTGCTGGGCTGAGAGTAGAGCCCTCTTAGGGACCACGGTGGAAAGGAGATTTTTTTTTCACAGGAAATGAGAAGAGAATTCATTTGAGTGATTAGACCTTTAGGAAAAAGAACAAAAGCTGGACTCACATGCAATGGGATGGACTGTACTGGCTTATGTGGTTTCAAAAGGGTGATAAGAAAGTGTGTAGAACCTAGAGAAGAAATAAGAGCTGCAGGGATGGTGTCCTCTGGCAGTGAAATGAGGTCTTTTTTTAAAAAAAAATCTTTTATTTATTTACTTATTTATTTATGTGGTACAGGGTCTTGCCACACAGCTTGGACTCACAGTGATCCTGTTGCCTCAGTGCACCAGCACTGGGATTACAGGCATGCTCCACCACTCCCAGTTTTGGAGACTGCATGGCATGCCTGGAATTCTGGGGCTGGCATGACACGTGATACTGGGGATCCAACCCTGGTCCTCGTGCTTTGCAGGCACATGACCACCAAGATATTTCCCCAACCCTGAAATGGGGTCTTGATGCCACCATAACCTCTCATTTTCTGTCTCTTCCCCTCTTTCCCTCCCTTTCTCTCTCTCCCTCTCTTCTCTCTCTCTACTCCACCTGCTCCTCTTTTATTCTCCTCTTTATTTTCTTTTATCTCTCTCAATCTTTCTCCACACATTTCTCATGTCCCTTTTTCTTTCATGCTTTTCACTACAAACAGGAAAGTGCTTTGTCTAATATCAAGCACAAAGTAGTCATTCAGCTGTAGTAAGCATTCTCGTTTTCTACATGACAGGAACAAAAAAAAGTAACAGCCAGCATCTGTAATTTTACATCTTCCTTTATTTTTCACCCCAAAAGCAAGGGTATCATTCACACAGTGTCTATGTAGCAATTCCATGGAAAAAGGCTGCTTAGCTCTGCCAAGGCCACAGGACTGCTGATGGAGCCAATGGCTGATGCACGTGAAACACAGTTCAGTGGATGCCTAGACCTGAGCCCTGTGAAGCACTCTTCATCTACATCTTCTATCAGAAAAAGGAAAAGGAAACACAGATGATCTTAAGGGCATAGACATTTATTGGGATCTGTTAAAAGTAGCAGCCATTTTTAACTTTGAATTTCACTTTTAAAACAAGAAAGTGATGGGAGGCTACCTGTAAACTGCAAGCACCCACCTTCTATCGATTCTGAACAGATACCTTACAATTATGCTATTTACCTGAAGATCTCACATGCCAGTGACAAATGTTTCTCAGCAATTATCTGATTCTGAGTTGCATAATATAGATGTTCAAGTTGTCAGGAAAGAACATTTAACCATAAATATAAAATTGTATATGTGTATCATCCAGTTAGTTATAACACAACCAGTAAACAGGTTATTTAAGAAAAATGCACAGTAATGACTGAGGCTCAGTGTTTAGGGGCATATTACCTCACCAGGCAACAAAAGAGCTAAACACAGGCTTCTATTTAATTGCCATTTATCACACATAGTAAGATATTCTGCAGCTTTTAATTAAGTCGTAGGATATCTCAGCTTCACCATGCATTAGGTGAAAGGTAGTTGCTTCTCTTTTATAGAAAGATGAATTAAGGCTTACTTCTCTGGCACAGAACCTAGAAATAAAGGTTATGAAATCTGCAAGAGAATTTTCTGCATGCCTTCAGCATCTTCCTTGTATGCAATATGAAATAATTGTTATAAAAATTTACTTATAGTTGACCTTGTTACTGAGATGGCAGAAGACAGAAACTAACATTTATTGAGTGCTTACTACATGCTACATATACAGAGCACTTTCTAGTTTTACCTCATTAAAACCATCTGCCTTTTGTATTATTGATACCAAGATTCAGAGCTGAGGTTGCAAGGTTATTGTCCTATAACTCCTGAGTGGCAGAACTGGAGTATACAGTTGTGCCAGTCAGATTCCAATGTCCATGTTCGGGTTCCTGCAGCATGGACTCAGAAGCTGACAGCTGAAAGGGGTAAGTGCCAAAGTCTCCTTTTAACTGTCAGGCTCCATGATGCCAATTTTTGTAGCTCTACTCATAAATGGCACGAAAATAGCATCTGGTGAATCAGGGCTCAGGGGAACCAAATTCTGTTCGATAGTTCTGTCATCTGTTGTATCTTGCAGAACAAAACCTGTAGGAGGGGGCCGACCTGATAGCTCAGCAGACTAAAGCACCTGCTTAAGCAGAGCGCAGTAGCCAGGGTTCAATCCCTGACGTGCCGTACCAGCCCCGCCCCCAGGGTGCGCTGAGACGGTGTTTGAAACTGGGCGTGGTGATGTGCCTGTAATCTCAGCACTTGCGAGGCTGAAAACAGGAGAATCACTACGAGTCTGATCTACTTAGTAAGACCCTGTAGACCCTGTTCTAAAATATGGGGGGGAATCCTGGAGGAGCTCTCTCATTTCCTGTGAGCTTCATGCCTTCCCATGAGCATGGCAGACAATTGCATTCAGTGCATAAACCAAGCCCAGAGTATAGGAACTGAAATGCTTGAGTCTAAATTCAAGCCCCACTTTTTTTCAGTCATGGATTTAGGTGAGTAACCGACAATGTCTGTTACAATGGGCAGACAAAAGACAATATAGATGCAGTCAGGAATGCAAGCTCTACTGTTGTGGGAGGGAGTCTGATCTGGGTATGCAAAGTTTGCCAGGAGATGTTAGAAGAAGCAGGCTGGCTAGGACACCAAATACCTAGTGAGGAAAGAAGCCAAGAATATGTATCTGTCAAAAGAACTGAAGTATCCAGGCAGGAGTAAAGGAGTAGCAGAGGAAGTTTCAGACTCAAAACTCCACAGAGGTATTAAAACTTGCCAAAACTACCTGGCCAAAGATCAGTCTATCTCAGAGGGCTCAGTACTCTGTATGGCCATACAGCAGGGATTCTGGCTCAGGGTTGATGAAGCTTCTAATTTTTAAGAGAAGCCTAAAGTACAGGTTTCCAGTTCTCAAGAGTTTGTTGCAAGAGCTTGGATCTGAAGTGTCTTCCAAATGTCCATGTGGCAAAGGCTTCTCCCCCAAACTGTGTCACTACTGGGAGCAGTTAGACTATTTAAGAGGTGGGTCCAGTAAGAGAGCGATTTTTAGGTCATTGGTGTGGCTGTGCCCTTGAAAGATGTTATTGCTCATGTCTAGCTGTCCCCCCAAAGCCTCATGCACTCCTAAGGGGCTTACCGTAAGCATGAGGTGGAAGGGTGGATGATGTATCCTCCCTCTGTTGACCCTGCACTGTTTCCTGCCTACCCTGCCATGGACTGTTTCCCTTCTGCCACACCACCCTGCCTTGGAGCCAGCCAACTACAGACTGAAACCTCTACAAACTGTGAGCGAAAATAAACCTTTCCTCCCTTACCTTGTGGGTATTGGGGATTTTGTTCCAGTAATGAGAAAGTAACTAAGACAAAGGGGATAATAGGACTCAACCCCTTTCCTCCTTCTCTTCCTCCTCTTCCTTTGCCTCCTCCTTTTTTCTCTTTCTCCTCTTTCTCTTCCTTCTCCTTCATCTTCTTCCTCTTATCTTTCTCACTCTCCATCTCCTTCTCCTTCTTCCTCTCTTTCTTATCTTCCTCTCTGGCTGAAATGTCCACAGAGGCCAGGTTTGTAACAAAAGTTGGCAAAGCCATCTGGACAAAGATCAAGACCCTCTCTCTCTTTCTCTCTCTCTCTCTCTCCATATGATGAAACCTTTGATTCCTGACTCCTTGTGTAGTAATATTAGACAGCAACCTGATGTCCCAAGTGAGTGAAGAGCAAGAAACAAGAACCCAAAGAGACCTGTTGTCTCTGGTAAATTCCACAAAGCTGGGATACAAGGTCACTAACAACAGCATTTTCTGGAGGCACACTGTCTGTTCTCTGATCCTTCACCTGGGATGTTACTGGCTAGTGTTATGTGAACTTAGAGTTTGGTGAATGTCAGAAGGCAACGTAGATAGTAGTTTGTTTACACCAACTTAGTTATTCACATTCTTAGCTTGTTTTTAACCCTCAATAAATGTGAGAAGTTTTGGTGGCTCAGGATTCACTTAGAGCAAGATTAAGCTCCAGAGTCCTCTGCAGCTGTATTAATCAGTAAGTCTTTCAGCTTACTGATTCCCTACAACACTTTGCATCTAAAATGCCTCACTATGTCCCTGATGCCTTGCTCTGGAGTGAAGTCTCTATCCTTTCTAGCACCTGCCAGAAATCTTCCAGTCCTGGATTATCCTTATCCTGATTTTAGAAGGATGAAGATAAAAATCCCTGGAAGCCCATAATGACAGGTTCCTGAAAAACAATAAAGCTTTAAAAAGAATGTTCGTCATTCATTTAACAAATTTTTATATGGTACCTAGTGGTCCAGAAATTATAAATCCAAAAGAAAAAAAGTAAATAGCCCCTCCCTTCAGAGCATTTTCCTTCTTCTCTTTTTATCTCTGAGGTCCCCTTGAATCAATATCTCTGAGGTCGCCTTGGATCAATAGTCCACTCTACATTCTGTCATGATATGGTCTCACCCCTGAATAACCAGGTTCCTTCTTACACTGCCATTCTTGGTATACCAATATTATTTCACAGCTCTAGTATTCTAAAGAATGCCTTACCTTCTGGTCCATTTTTCCATGTTCTACTTCCTACTTGGGAAGACATAAAAAGAAGTTTTAGACAGAACCACAATGCCTTTCTCCTGGGAGATCCACAGAGGCAGCCATTGTTCTTAAAAGGTCTCCCAGCTGAAAGACCTGTGAAGAGACCCAGCATGAAGTTCCCTCTATGCCACAAGGTCACAGCTCAGCAGGGGGTATAAAACCTGCCATGTGCTCAAGGTTTAGTGGAGTGCAGCTGGGGGAGTATTTGATTCTTGCTGGGGACTTCTCAACATTAGCAGAAACTTAACCCAATGGATTTCAACCCTGACTGCACACTAGGGTCCATGACCAATGTCTCACCCACCCTGAATGTGGAGCCTAAGAATTAACACTGTATAAATGTTCACCAGGTGAAAATGAGATTGCAAATCTCAGGGACTAACCTCAGAAAAGGCCGTAGTTTGTACAGAGATTAAAAAGGTTGGGGGGGGGGCTGGTGAGATGGCTCAGTGGTCTAAAGCACCTACTTAGAACAAGCTTAGCA